>PDHP01000204.1:0-61706 GCA_003339455.1 Ophiocordyceps camponoti-leonardi (nom. inval.) | reverse complement strand
TAGTTAGGTGGCGTAGGCTGGCGCGGGGTCGTCTACCCGGTCGGGTGGCTAGTACCCTCGATTGGGAAGGGGATGCGGAAAATAGATGAATGGGGTGCGGAAAATAGTAATACTCTTTTTTTTCCTTCTCTTCTTCTTCTTCTACGGATATCCAGAGCGGATTCTCATCCCCCCCCCTGCCGTCCCCTCCACTACGGGATACAGAGCCCACTACAGCCCACTACAGCCCACTACAGCCCACTACCACCCCACACCACCCGCCCGCGCGCGTCGATCACCCGGGTGGGCGCCAATCTCTCTCTCTCTCTCTTGGTCTCTCCTTTTTTTCCCTCCCCTTCCCGTTTCGTTTGCGGGTGAGAAAAAAATGTGTATGATTGTGTCTGTGAGAGAGAGAGACAGACAGACAGACATACGGATAGAAGGGACGCGTAAGAGTATGTACGGGGATACTAGGAGTCTAGGGATAGGCATGTAAGCGTCTATCCGCATAAAAATACCGAAAGAAAAATACATGCCTTTCACCTAGTAGGTACGGATACAGGCTGCACGGCATAAAAAGAATTCATCAGTTTAGGCTCTTTAGACGTGCATCTTCCCAGACATTCATCGCGCGAGGTACCCGCCGCGTTGCCAACTTCCCATATTATGTACTACTGTACGTAGATCTGTACCTAGTAATGAATGGTGATAGACTAATAGACTGTGCTGAGGAGCGTCGCGCGCGATTGCAGCATACCTATCCGTTACATCCAGGCTCTACCATGCCCATACCACCACCACCATCACCAGCACCAGCACCACCACTTCCCGCAGCCTCCCTGTTGGCTGCTACCACGAGGACCTATCCGTAGTATGTACTCCGTACTATGTCAAGTTACCACTGGCCTCCGACCTACCGCCTATTACTTCAGCGGCCCTGCTGCCGCATGCAAAATGAGAAAAGAAAAAGCCGGCCGTTTCTTGCAAAGCCGACCCTTAAACCGTCTCAATCTCTAATCTCCTTGCTCGCCGCCTCCCCTCTCTCTCTCTTTCTCTCTCTTCTTTCTCTCTCTCCTCCTCCCCCTCTCTCTCTCTCCTCCATCCTCCTCCTCCATTAAACCCCCTCCCCATAGAGACTTGGTCTTTTTTTTTCTTCTCGTCTCTCGCTCTTCTCCGGTTGCATCTCTTGCAATACTCCTCTCTCGTTCTTCATTTTACCGTCGTTTTTTTTTCCCCCTTCTCCCCCTTCCCGTCGCTATCGTCTGTTTTTTTTCCCTGTTCTCTTCTTTTCTTTTTCTTATCTCTCCTCCTTCCTCCTTCCCCTCCCCCTCCCCTTCCCCTTTCTCTCTCTCTCCCGCCCCCACTGTTTTTTGTTGTTGTTTGTTTTTCCTTCTTTGACTCTCTCCTTCCCAAAAAAAAAAAAAGCCTCCTTCCTCATCCCCCGTCCGTCCCGGAGCCTTTATCCACCTCCACCTCCACCTCCGTCTCCGCCTCCGCCTCCGCTTTCTCTCGTTCACACTCTCACACACGCCCCCACCGGTTCGGTGGTGGAGTATCGTCGTCACTCGCTTGTCCTTGGCTCTCGTCGCCTCGCCTGCTCCGTGCCGAACGGGAGCGCAGGTTTGCACGCTTTCGTCACACAACGCGTCCCTTTCTCAAACCTCCCTCCCCTCCCAATCTCTCATATCAACTCTCGACCTCGCCTCGACGCCTTCGTTTCATCCGTCCATCCATCCATCCGTCCATCCATCCATCCATCCATCCATCCATCCTCCTCCTCCTCCTCCGTCGTCGGGCGTCTGGGGCCTGCATCCGAAGCATCGCCAGGTCGTCGTGTCGAATATGATGGGAGTCAAACTGACGGGGCCAAAACGTGCCATCACCATGCGGAGCCCTTTCCTCCGCGCTCTCTTGGCCGCCTTGTGCGTGCTTCTCGTCCTCATGGCCGTCATGCGATCCGACTCCGTCCCGGTCCACAACCATATCTTCGGCAAAGGTTCCCTCAAGTCGTCTCTGGCACAGCAGCCGCAACAACCACAACAACAGCCGCCGCAATTACAGCAGCAACAAAATCAACAAGAACAAGAGCAGCAACAACGACCACAGCAACATCACAAACAGCAGCGTCCGCTCGAGAACAAGAAGCGCCCCTTCGCACACCTCCCCTTCTTGAACGCCGAGCGCCCCGTCACCACCAGCGCACCCATCATCAACTGCACCGTTGACGTTCCTCACCTGACCGAGATCAAGCAGCGATACGAGCTCGACGAAAAGTTCCAGTATCTGAAGCGCTACGTCCGCTTCACCCGTCAAGAGGGCCTGGAGCGCAAGCGCATCACCAAGCTCGAGGGCGATCTCCTGCCCGGCGCCCTGACCACCGTCGACCTCACCAAGCAGTACGCCCACGAGGCCTGTCTCGCTCCCCTCGAGGTCCCCGTCACCGCCTCCGGCATGCCCTCCACCGTCAATGCCTCCGACTTCATGTTCGGCGTCTCCACCACCTACCAGCGCTTCATGGACTCCAACACCACGCCCATCAACGAGTGGATCTTCTGGCTCACCGACGGCCTCGGCCATTCCAACGGCGGTAAGCTGCTGCTCATGCTTCTCGACGCCAGCGACGAGGAGCTTCAGGAGGTCGCCAACCTGCTCGGTGACGTCGGCATCGACGTCGACGTCTATCATTCCAACTCTGCCGTCGAGATGGCCGTCCGCTACCTGACCCTCGTTCCCACCCTCTACACCCACAGCGACGCCCACAAGAAGAAGTGGCTGGTGACGTGCGACGACGACACCTTCTTTCCCAGCATGCACGGCCTCATCAAGAAAATCAACAGCTACGACCACACGAGGCAGATGTACATCGGCACCTTGTCCGAGGATGTGGGAGCCATTGAGCGTCATGGCTCCCAGGCTTTTGGCGGCGCCGGCGTCTTCCTATCGCTGCCCATGGCCAAGCTGATCACGGAACGTTTCGGTCTCTGCACCTCGGAGCAAAAGGTGCTCGAATCCAACTCGGGCTGGGGTCCTCAGGGCGACATCATGCTCCGCAAGTGCATCTACGAGAACTCGGAGACGCGCCTGACGTCAGTCTGGGACCTCTGGCAGCTCGACTTCTTCGGCCAGCCCGCCGGCTTCTACGAGTGGGGTATCAAGCCGCTTTCCCTGCACCACTACCGAGGCGGCGGCTGGCACAAGGCCAAGCCCGGTCAGTTCACCAAGATCGCCCACACCTGCGGCGAGGACTGCACCCTGCAGAGGTTCCAGACGGCCGACAACTTCGTCATCTCCGGCTACTCCATCGCCCACTACCCGCAGGGCATCGACTTCGATATCAACCAGATGGAGGGCACTCTCCACGCCGCGCCCGAAAACAAGGGCTGGAATCTCGACTTCATGTTTGGTCCTCAACGGCCGGCTCTCGAGAGGACGGGACGCAAGATTGCCTGGGAGTTGCAGGAGTCTGACGTCCGATCTGACGGCTCCGTGCTGCAGACGTACACGCGAAAGAAGAACGATGGCCGTTGGTTGAACAAGAACGGCCAATCTATGAGCAACATTGACGGCGTTTTCGAGCTGGTCTGGATTCCTGCTTAAGCGTCTTTACTTTTTCTGTGATTTTTGGTCTGCCTTACAACACGCTTTGGCTCTTGGCCTTTATGACGCAGACACACAAGTTCAAGGGACCAGGGGATCACTGAGCCGTGTTTCTGTCCCCGCTGGTTTTGGGGACTTTTTTGACGGGCCACTGGTGGCGGACATTGAACTAAGCCATGAAGAGACCGATAGCGGGATCCGCTTCGAATTATATCGCCACCAGAAGGAGCACATCTTCGTGGCACCAACACATAATCAGCCGGTATGGCCTGTCCGAGAGGTCCTACTTTTTATTCACTCTTCCATATCGGAAACTACGGAACAAAGGCGTTGTGGCTCGTTATGCCGTGCCTCTGGCCTGGTCGGCTGACGCTTCGTGTTGTTTTTGTTTATGGTTTTCTTTTCCTTTTCTGGGCTTGACTTTGGTCTCCTGCTAGTTTTGAGGGAGAAGGGAAGATTTTCGGTTACTTGCGATTTCCTGAGCCGGTTTTTTTTTTTTTTGCATCGGACTGTTGTGGGAGCATGTCTTAGTTCTCACGCGTCTTCTTATTATTACTCACCCTCCCTCCCTCCCCTTTCATCACCCTTTCTCCCCCTTCTCGGCGCGTCGATGGGAGCCATGAACGTGGCGGAGTATAGAGCATGTTGTACATACCGAGAGAGCAGTGGAGGCTATGCATCAATCTACTTGATGGGTTCACGACCTTTTCTTGTTTTATCCTCTGTCTGTGCCTTCATCTTTATTTCCTCTATATCGGGCAAAAGGGAAGGGCAGATGGATAGAGATGGATGTCTTTGGTCACCTTCTTTTTTTTTTTTTGAAGAAGAAGAAGAATCCGAGTCAGATGAAGAGAAAGACGAAAAAAGTGGCTTTTCAATAGAAGAAGAATCATCTCTACGGAGTAGTCGTCGAAAAGTTGGTGATAGTGGGTGACTGTGACTGTGAGTGGTGGCTATTATTAGCCATTCATTTCGCAGTGGGCGGTTAGACTTTGAGAGGCTCAAGAGAACGTCATCATATTCGCTTAGTCATCCATCACCATCGTGAAATTCGTCCTCGTTTGGCCGTCACTGTGCTGTGGCGTCCTACTAAACAGACTGCACCGAACTCTCAACGCCCATCCGTCTCTATCTCTATCACCGTCTCTCTCTCCACATCAACGCGGCCCGCACCTTTCAGCCCCGGTCTGGGGCTCTTGCAATGCTTGTCATGGTCGCGATGACGACGTAGGCGTCAAACATCCGCTCTGCTTCGGGTGCTCCGGGCGCTGACGACCTGGCTCGCAGGACAAGCAGCATCCTCTCGGTGCCGTTCCGCAAGTCGACCAACCTGGCCTTGTCGTCGACGATACGGGAATACATCAATACGAAATATGACCAGCATCCGGACATGTTCCGGCAGGACCTCGAGGTCATCGACGCGTTGCGCAGAGATGCCGTCAACGTCCGGGAACCGCATCCGAGCGGTATCAAGAAGCTGCAGGCCTATGCTGGTCAGCTGGCGTGGATCAGCGGAAAATTTCCCATTGACGTTCGTTGGTTTTGGCCCGCGATATATTGGAAAAAAATATTACTTCCTTGTCTTAACGGCGTACGCTGACCGATTTCGGCCTCGAACAGATCGGCGCCGACTTCACTTGGTATCCTGCCCTGGGCTACAACACGGAGCGACCTATGGTTCGCAACAACCTCAAATACGAGTACATGAACGTTCTCTATAATCTTTGTGCCCTGTACTCTCAGCTTGCCGCCAACAGTCCGCGAGCGAGCTCAGAAGGGCTCAAGGTTGCCGCTCACAACTTCAACCTCGCCGCCGGCGTTCTATCTCACATTCAAACGGCCGTGCTTCCCGAACTGAGGATGTCTGATCCCCCGGACGACATGGATACGCATACGCTAGAGGCCCTCAAGCAACTGCTGCTGGCACAAAGCCAGGAGTGCTCGTGGCAGAGCGGCGTCATGAACGAGCTCAAGGACCTTAGCATCGCCAAGCTTGCCGCCCGAGTGTCCGACCTCTACAACCTGGCTGCCGAGGCCGCCGTCCGGAGCGAGGCCATCTGCAGCGCCTGGATACACCACATGACCGCCAAGCATCATCACTTCGCTGCGGCCGCTCAGTTCCGCGCCTCCCGCGACTGTCTCGAGAAGAGAAAGTATGGAGAGGAGGTGGCTCGTCTGAGGGACGCCGTCGCCTGCGTGTCAGAGGGACTGAAGGAGACCAAGGGGGGTTACCTGAGCAAAACCGTCGTCGACGACCTCAACGGTCTCAAGCGCAAAGCCGACGACGATCTGAAGCGAGCGGAAAAAGATAACGATATGATTTTCCTGAGTAAGTACGACTGAGCGACATTGCGACCGACTTCCGGGATACGATTGACCCAAAAGACAGATCCGGTGCCGCCCAAGTGTGACCTCAAGATCCTCGACAGGTTCAACATGGCCGAGGCCAAAGTGCCGCCTCAAGTTGGCAAGCCGTTCGACTACCTGGGCGACAAGGCCGAGTTTGGGCTGGCTTTGTTTTCCCGCCTCGTACCCTTCTCCGTCCACATGGCCGTTTCCATCTACGAGGAACGCCGCGATCGAACGGTGAACCAGAACATAGTACAAGAGCTAGAGACGTTAACAGCCAAGATCCACTCGCATCTATCCGCCATAGGCCTCCCCGGGTCTCTCCAGGCTCTGGAGAAGCCGCTTGGGCTTCCGCCGAGCTTGAAGCAGCATGCCGAAGAACTCCGGCAGGGCGACGCCATCGGCAGGGTTCACAGATGCTTCGAGGACATTGACAAGCTGCGATCGACCGACCTGGCCATGTTTGACGCTGGCAAGTCGGCTCTCGCGGCGGAACGAGACGAGGATGAGAGGCTGAGGAGAAAGTACGGGACGGAACGGTGGACGCGGCCGGATAGTCTAAGCGACCCTCAGGGGGCCAAGCTGTGGAGCCACGCCAGTGAGATCGAAGGATACTTCCAGAGCAGCGCCAGCAGCGACAGCATCGTCCGGGAGAAGTTCGCCGACAACGAGAATCTTCTGCGGCTCTTGTGCGGGCCGGATAGCGAGCTGATGCAGTCGGTGCCGTCGGGAGCGCAGAGGGAGACGAGCAGCGAGCTCAAGTCGGCTGTCGGGAAGCTCCGCAGCGCCTACAACGACGTACTGCGGCTCGAGAGCCGGAGACGGAAGAAGATGGAGCGGCTGAGGGAGACGGCACGCGCAGACGACATCAAGCCGGACATTCTCAAGGAGGCGGCGCGGCTGGAGCGCACCTACCCGACGACGGCCATTGTGCCCGCGCACTTTGAGGACTTTTTCGAGCAACGCCTCGACCGGTTGTACGAGCCGGAGTTGGAGGCCATCGACAGGGAGGTGGAAGAGCAGGAGAAGCTGCTGACGCTCGTGGATCGGGCCAACAGAGAGTTCGAGGCGCAGAAGCGCAGGGCGGGCGACCGGGGGCTTCGCGAGCGGGAAGAGGTGCTGCAGAAGCTGGACAGCGCCTATTTCAAGTACAAGGAGATTGTGAACAACCTCGAGGTCGGCAGGAAGTTCTACAACGACCTGAGCAAGATTGTCGGCCAGGGCTTTCGGGACGTGGCCAAAGGCTGGACTGCAGAGAGACGGATGGACGCTCGTGGGCTGGAGGGGTAAGACAGCTTCTCTTTTTCTCTTCTCCTGCCCTCTTTTTTTGCCGGACGTTCGCGAGCTGACTGAGAACTATACAGGGAACTGAGCATGCCGCCGTTGTCGAACCTCAGCATCTCTCGCGACGTAACGACGCCCCTGCATAGCCCACAGCCAGTAACCCCGATGGCGTACGATCCCAGCCAGCAGCAGCAGCAGCAGCAGCAGACATATTACGCGCCTGAACCACTGACGCCGCAGCACGCTCCTTTCCCGCAGCGGCCCTCTCAGACCGCTGCCGAGGCGACAATCCAGTCGTGGGCGACGCAGTCGATGCCAATGCCGATGCCGATGCAGTCGCAGCCGCAACAGCCGCAGCCGCCGCAGCCGAATGCTGGGCCTCGCGGCATATGGAGCCCGGGGATGGGCATCAAGTTTGGTGGTGGTGGGCCGCTGGCAGCGCAGGGGCAAGGGCAGGGACAGCAGCAGCAACAGCAGCAGCCGCCGTCGCGAGGTGGTACGTGGGACCCCAACGCAGGCATCAGGTTTGGATGAGGTTGATGCCGAGACGTGCCCATGAATGTACATACATGGTCTCTGGGAGACTCTCATGAAAAAGGGGATGTGGCGTCTCTTTCCCCCTGTCTCTTGATGACGACGAGACGAGGTTTTTGTCGACGATGATTGGAGAGAGTTAGATGGCCACAAGGTTATCGGTCGGTCTTTTATTGCGAGAGCCGGGGTGAAGGTTTCCCCCTCAGACGATAAGGTTGTGTGGGACTGGGACGACGTTGCACTCGGGAGGGCGCAGACGACAGACGACGCTGTCCATGGATGTGAGAGGGAAGAAGGTTCTAGAGATGAGGGTAGCGTTTTACGGTTACGTTTATGTTTACGATAGGGAGAGAGGGAGGGCTGTATTTCTGGGGAAGCTTGATAATGACGGGGGAGAAATCGGCGTGCTGGTGGTTGGGGCAACCTGACATCCATATATTTATACTTGGCAGGTCGATAGATACCCCTCTTTCTTGCCTTGATGAGTTCAGATGAATGAAGGTCATCAGAGTTGCGTGTAGACTGTCGTCTGTAAGGGCTGTATGTATGTATGTATGATGCTGTCGTGTTTCAGCGTGGAAACCTAGTTGAAGAAAGAGGGAAAGGGTCTAAAAGTGAAGGGTTCATTGGAAGGGCAGGGAATGGAAGACGAGAGAAGTGAAGAGAAGAGAAGGGGGGACTGTTTCTTGATATTGGGTCTTGTCCATAGGTAATCTGGCTTTTCGTCTCTCCCCTTCGCCGTAACTCTGCAGGTTGATATACAACTTGGAGACTTGTCTTGTTTCCTTGTTTGAACATGCCAAGCGAGAGGGTGCAACTAGTTCCTCTAAACACCATCGATGTAAGTACGTTTGTATGTATGTATATATGTATGTGTAAGAGAGGATGAGAGTTTAGTGTTTAGAACTAGGGTCAAGGTAGAGCCGTGCAAGAGAAGAGAGAGAAGTGAGGAGAGGGGTGGTTTTTCATCACCAACTTTGTCTTGTTAAAAGAGCTAGTCCGTCTTTTTGGAACTTTGGAGGAGAGAGAGGGCTGGTTTTCTACGTGTTTACATGCCAAGAGAGGTGGAGCTGGTTCCGTTGCTACGTTTACAAAAGCTATATATCATCGTGAGGCTGAATTAGTGTTTTCACCGTTATTCTGTGATCCTTGTGGGGGTTTCGTGAGTTTATTTACCTTGTCTTTAGGGCTGTTACTTGACTTTTCTCTTCTACACATTTATCCCCCTGCCCTGGGGCTATGGGTACTACAAGGACAAATTAAAAACAGCTGGGCTCTCGTTATACATACGCGCAGTAAGTAAGTGATCGTAGTTAAGCTGTGTGTGTATGTACGTACGTATGTTTATTACTGAACTTCTTGCTGCTTCACTCTAGAACTAGCTGCGCGGTTACAGTGGCAGCCGTGTATGTGACGTTCCCCGTGAGGATACGACGCTGTACGTTTTTTTTTTCTTTCCTCTCTCTAAGGATACAGAACGACTGTCGTACGATTGGAAAGTATTTCTACGAGGAATGATCTTGCAGCGTGTATCCTACGGGTGTATGTACATACGATACTAGGTGTACGAGGGTTGAGATGCTTCAGGGGCTTCGGGTATGGACTTGATGAGCATCATCCGAGGCGGTGTACGGGATGAAGTTTCTCAAGGTGTGAGTTTCAGCTGCGTGAAATCATCATCATCTGAAGTGTTCTTGTCTATGGATGTGGAGGATGAAGAGGAGGTGTATGTAAACGAGAAGGCGGGGAAGGGGACTGTCTGTCTGACTGTCTGTATGTACTGAGCCGCTTATAAGTTTACAGTTGAAACGATCTGCTTACAGTGGAAAGTCTATCTCGAAGGAGTGAGTGTAAACGTTGTCAACTCAAAACTACCTACCTACTATACCGACTTTGCTCCCTGCGTGTTGCTTGTAGAATAAACTACGGCCTCCCTTGGTAACCCACTACGGAAGGGAAGGCAGAGGTTTAAAGAGACGGTGAGTGAAAGTTTCAAAGCGAATCCTATCGATGAAGACAACCTATATATCTTCTGTCTCACCTCTTGCTGTAATAATCGTGAACAAAATCCTTCCACACCCCCCCCCTCCCCTCCCCTAAACTTAATACCATGAAGTCAACCACCATCTTCCTTTTCCTCGCCTCCCAGGCGTTCGCAAAAATCAAACGCTCAGACTTCCTCCCCAGAAACATGTCCACCTGCATCTACCCCCTACGGCTCATCTCCCCGTGCGAATACGGCATCCAAGGCTACCGAATGACCTGCGTGGACAAGAGCGACCTCATCGTCCCGGGGAAAGTCGTCCTCTCCCTCGACGAAGAAGGCGGGTGGAAAGTCCGGCACGAGAAGCGCAACCCGGGCTACGGACCGCCGGTCGACTCCCTCGCCAAGCTGGGCAAGATATGGTGTCAGCGGGAAGAGGCCATCTGCCGAGAGGTCGAGACGCCGATGGCCAACTTTACCGCCGCGCCTCTTCATATGACGTGCGGCATCTACAAGGTGTTTTACATCTGGGTCAACGAGGATCTGAGGCTGATTGAGAAGATTGATGGCTATGGACTGTGGACGGAGAAGAAGGATGATGAGGGGTCGTTGGTTCATTGGCCGCTTGAGAAGAGGTATTGTATGTATAAGACGACGTAGGTAAGATGCCCCTGGGATAGGAGATGAAGAGACTTTTGTCATGAGCCCTGAAGTGTCTTGTAAGAGTACATATGTGTATATATGGGTGGTGTTGACTGATCTTTCCGCGGACTCCAACGGGAAATGAAACACGACAACTGCCTTGTTGTCTCGGACACGAAAGATTGGACGTCTGATTAACAGCTAGTTGTCTCTGACTATCACCACCACGCTTCGCAGGGACTTCACCACCAGCCTTTTTTTTTTCTCGCTCGACGACTCAGTCGCCCGCAGCTCAAAGACAACTGACGGTTATTACAAGCTTGTTACCCGTACACGGTATGCAAGAAGCTGATAAGACAGACAAGATATAATCAAAGCCAAGCAGCTGACTCGCGCGTGCCATGACATCTTTGCGTCAGCCTATGTTCCCGGTAAGTTTATTTGATAGGCCTTGCCTAGGAAGCCCCGGTCTGGATGCAAAAATCATACCATTTTGACAATACATAGAGCAAATGAAAGTTCCGACTCGTCGCCTTGAGAACGGAAAGGAGACATGGAGAAAGAGACTATTGGCTGCGAAGAGCTGGGCGGTAGCTACAGCATGTAAGGGGAGTTAGTTGGCAGTCGGAAGCTGTGCAGTCGAGAGTGGATAAAGAGGCTAGTGAGCTTATAAAGATTGGCAGCTGAAAGGGGTTGGTTAGTTGAAGAGCCTATATCGTTGTAGATATATGTCTGTATTATATAGGTAGGTAGTTCTGGGATCAGGCTGAACAGTTGACAGGCTGTAACAATGCTATCTTCTACTCTCGAAGACGCCGCTATGACGACCGTAAAACCCTTGTCCATAAAATGCATGCAAGATATCGATGACATGGAGAGAACCCTAGGGATTCTATAGAGAACAACACTATATGTGTGTGTAAACCAGCCTATTGAAAAGGCCAAGACAGGGTAGTCCCAGCTTTGGGGTGACGAGTATTAACTTTGAACCATGTAGGTCTTTGGACTTGTATATTACCGGAGCCTCGGTAGGAAACCCACGGTACGTATGAACAGCTCATCTTCCCGGAGAGGGTTCCATATTCGGGCACAAGATTTTTGCCTACTCTGAACTTGATATATAGTACAAAGTATGCATGTATCGAGAATCTATCAAGACATGTATAGGTGCTGTAGTATGTATGTACGTAGTATGTACTCTCTTTCCTAGAGAAACGATATTGCTCGTCTATGG
Source organism: Ophiocordyceps camponoti-leonardi (nom. inval.) (assembly GCA_003339455.1). Taxonomy (NCBI): domain Eukaryota; kingdom Fungi; phylum Ascomycota; class Sordariomycetes; order Hypocreales; family Ophiocordycipitaceae; genus Ophiocordyceps; species Ophiocordyceps camponoti-leonardi. The sequence continues at coordinate 50,103 of PDHP01000204.1, read as the reverse complement.
ATTCGAAATATAGATAAATACTAGTATACGCCTATGCTGTTATCATATGTGTGCACATATGTACACACACATATATATCAGAAGGCCTCAGTCTTCCGTGATTTTGACAGGGAGGTCCATGACTCAAAGACTTCGCATGGGGTCCCAGACGAGACCGAGGCTTGACCCTGTATCGTTCTGCTTGTCCATCTTGACTAAAATATTGCGTGCCACGTTTTGGCGGAAGCAAATCTGCCTATGACCACGTATGTATGTATACATATGCATATGATGTGGATGCTGCCCTATTAATACCGGTTCATCCCCCTAACCACGCCTTCATGTCTACATGTGCATACATACATACATACAACATCTCTCGATCTTCTTCTTCCTGCCACAAGACGAACATGTTCTTCCGGCTGGCTTCTGTCCCTTTCGCAAAACTACTTGCCTTTCTCTTACTTCTCAACACCTGTCAGAGCAACCGGCCGAGTGAGAAACCCAGCTATGTCTTCCGCGGAGACGGTAGGAGTCCGGCAGAAATCAGAGATGCCAGGGGCTTTCTCCCTCATCAGGAAACCAACTACAGCGACTTCAGAGTCTACAGCCTCCCCTTCCACGTCCACGGCCGAGGCATGACGGCCTACGTCTCTACCTCGGCAAGCTTCGGACAAGCAGCCAGGAACTTCGCGGGACCGGGAAACTACGTCTACCGGATCCGCGTCACGCCGAACATGATGAACGTGAACGAGCTCCTGTCGGACTCGCCGTACCGAGCCCAAGAGGAAGCCAGCGCGTTGGGAGGCATACCCTGGAACGCCGTCGAAGCCTGGTGGCAGTTTCCCCTAGGCGATGACGACTCTGATGATGAGATTGGTGACAACTGGATGTGTCTCGACGACATCGCTGCGTACGGGCTGACGGCTAGATACGAGACGGAGTTTCAGCACGAGTTCACGCCGAATCCGGATTACGAGGAAAGGACTCGTCCTGCCGTGGTCATGAGCCGACTTGATGACGATCTCAACATGTTGGTGTCTGGCGATCCCGACGAACGGGAGATTGCTTCCATCGCTAGACGCTTCATGGACAGATACGGGACGGGAGTCGGTTGGCGTGCAGGCCAGACGTTTCCTCTCTGGCAAATGACGCCCGGCAGTGCTCAACCTTTACCGTCTCACTGCGAGAGAGAACCTGTAGCTGGAACCAGTCACGACGGCGGTAAGCTTCATTTTCTCTCAACTGACTGGGGCCCCCCTGTTAAAGATGAAACCGGTGAGGTGACAACTTCCAGAGGGCCATCTGACCGACGACGACTTGTTGAACCTCGCCAGCACCGTTCACGACCAGCGGTTACACCATGAACAGGAACCGTGTCCGTCTGAAGTCGGTCTTTCCTTTGTAGCCAATAGCGTCGGACAGCAGATGGCATGGCTTAGGGAACGAAGCCGGGTCGCTTCCAACGAGGCTGATGAAGAGAACTTGGTGGAAGAGGCAGAGGACGCGTTGCAGGGTGCTCACGGAGCCTGTGTCATCTTCGCCGCTTGCGCCGCCTTGCGTTCTCTTTACAGGTTTCACCCGTACGGAAGGGAGAAGAGACAGGTGATAAGCATAGCCGGTTCAACGAGTAAGGCTCTTTTTATATTCTCTTCTCTTCACTTCAGCCGCTGATGTCTGTAAAACCCACTTCAGAACACTTGACACCTGGTCTCAGAAGTATGTGCAACTCCGTCATCTCGAACCACGGGGACTTGGAGCCGTGGCAGTACGGAGGCCTGTATCATCTCGACATGGGAATCGTCTGCGATGGCTTCTACAACGAGACCTCGTCCGCCTGCGAGCGGGCCATCGGAACGGAAGTCTACTGCAGTCACGCACCTGACCCCGAAGCCTGCCTCTCCCGAAGACAACCGCCTCCGTTCCTCCGCGGCGAGAGAGAATGCCAGGGAGGACGTCGATACTTCTTCAGCGGCTCGGAAACATGCATCGGCACTCTGAAGTGGTGTGACTATCACGGTGGATGGTTGCGTTTCCTCTCGTCCGTCTCTTCGGTCGAGTGCCTTCGTCGACGTACGCCTGCCGTGCTGGACAGAGCCGGCTGTGCTCGGATTCAAGAGTTGAGGTTTGATTTTAACCTGACCCGGAACAGTTACGACGGGGCGGGAACGTTTGATACCATCATACTCTCCATCGGGAAGCTGAACATGACGCTTGCTGATAACCCATCAGCTGGATATCATGTCTCGAAAGACGTTCATCTGAACGAAGCTTTCGGCTCGTCGGTTGTTTCTCTTCAGGACGTGAAACGCCTTGCCCTCTTGGATAAACTTGGCGATGATCGCCGCGCGGGTGATAAGTGGGAGTTTCTCGGTATGCACTGATACTTGAAGAGCAGCAATATCAAAGAGACTAACAACCATCTTTTCTTCAACCCAGGGGTGAAACTGACGGCAAAGTGCGCCCACTCTTCCAACCAGGTAGAGATGACTCTGTACGAGAACGTCAGGAAATGGCTTCAACATGGCAACGGGAAAGGAATCGACCAGGTTTGGTCTGCGGACATTCATCCCGGCGATTGGCATCAGGTGTCTCCTCCTCCTACTCCTCATTCTGCCGCGTTGACAGAAGCTGCTGCACCTCACGATGATGACCCGTCCGGCGTTTCGCCTTCGCCCACGCCTTTGCCTCATTGGGTACACGATGAACTGAGGAGGCTTCACGACATGGGATACTACCGTTGACGAACAAAGTTTGATTTTATGGTACTAGTAGAGTGATGGGTTCGGGAGAAGAAGGGCGTTAAGACGCTATTCTTGTACTGGTTTAAGATATACGTCGAGATATTCACGACCTATTATAATCATAATGTTTGTATTTAGTCTCTCCTATGACTTCCTAGTTCTAAGATATAGAGTCTAGAAAGAACACGCGATTACACCCATCGGGCTTGGTAGAAGGCGCCTTCGCTACACCCTACCGCGCCTAATACCCGTATGAATAAACCCGACCTTGTTCCCTCCTCCGTCGATTTATATTATAGACCTCTGTTGTCCCGGTTTCTCTCTCTCCCGCCTACTTTGGACTACTAGTAGGTAGTTATTACTCGCTTCTTCCTACCCGCGATGTACGATAAGGATCCAGAGCAGTTACAGCCCGGATGAGCTCTTCAAATCTCGTAAACTCTTCGTTCCTGTGCTTTACTCGTCAAACTGAAATACCTTTGATTCATCACCCAGCCAGGCACGGATTTCGTCCAACGCATTGAGATCGTTCTGCGGTGCAGCGAACTCAGCCTTCTCATCGTACCACTCATAAGTGCGACCGACACCGTCCAAGCTCGCACCCAGCCGCCGGCAGGATCCAAAATCAATGATGACGGCCGTATCGTTACAGAGCATGATGTTGCTAGGATTGATATCGTTGTGTACGAATCCTAACTTATGAAGATGTCGAATCCCGTCTTCGACGCCTCTGAGAAGGTGATTGTAGTCTTCTTCTTCTCCCTTACCACGGACGGACCTCAATTGCCTCTTCATGTAGTTTCCTGGATTGACAGCCTCCATCAACGTGGTAGAGTATTTGACAAAGCAGACGCCTATGATTCTGCCGTGAGATTCCCGGCAACCGAGATATCTGGCAACATTGCGGTGTGGATTTTGCCTAAGAACTTCGCAAACCTCTACTTCATTGAGGATAGAGTCTGCGATATAATTCGGCTGCTCGCTTCGATAAAGCCGATCAAACGAGATCAACCGAGGTGTTTTGATATGACTGTTGAGCGGCCGTGGGTCGGGTGCGAGCGTGAATTCGGGGCGCCACGGGGGACAATAGGCGGAGACGGGTATCAAGAGGTTGTCGTGGAGGTCTTCGCCCAAGATCTCTGAGGCGGCAGAGTAACGCACTTTCGAGGCTGCATGGTACATATCATCGCCTCTTTGATATACGACCAGTGTAGCGGTAAATTGGAAAATGCCATCGATCTCTTCAAACGCTTCGTTCGTCTCAATCACGTCAAACTTTTCGCTCGGTGAAGGCGGCGTCGTCGTCGACATTCTGGGCCGCGTTGGTGTGCTGATTCCAGAGGGCGACCGCGGGTGTTGGTCCTCGTCATGGGCGGCCATTGTTGTTATTGATTATAATCTTTCATACATACCTAGATACTCTTTCATCCTCGTTATTGACCCATCTCGAGCAAATTTTGAGTTGCAGGATAGGTAATGACTCCTATGCTCTTTCACGGATCGCCAGATCACCGGCATCTCGTCCCTTACGTAACGTAACGTCATGAGACCTCGTATGTAGTATGCTCCTTGGGCATCAACTCGAATCATATATATATCCTAGCAACATGTCCTATAAATATAATATGCTCTTCTAATATCAAACGTACCCCTTACATGCAGAATTGCCCTTTGAAAGTCCCAGCCCACGAGAATCAGATCAACCAAGGAACCTTCTTCCCAACTCCAATAAACCCCTGAGCCTCGTCAAGCCCCTTCGCCAACCAATAAACGCCAGCTCCCAACTCCAACTACGACGCATTCTCCTCCTCCTTCAACTTCACATCTTCCCTCACTCCAACTTCACAAAAGACTCCTTCGCCGTCTTTCGAATCTCCCGTATGTCTCTAATCCCACCACGCAACGACCCCGACTCCCCATCATGAACGCACGACAAGACCGCAAGGGCAGAAGACTTCCAAAGCGGCACGTTGCGGCTCCCCCTGTTCCGCGTAACGGTACAGACGGTGAAGAGCAAAGTCGCAAGCTGCGTCATCGCCGGCCCTATCAACCACACCCAGCGGATGTTGACGAAGACGATGGACTCTACCCTCACGCCCCGGGCGAGGAGCTGGTTCGACGATGAGCGCAGGTAGGCCGTCATGCTGGCTGCCATGTTGTCGAAGCGAGCCCTGAGGTCGACGTCGCCCATGAGAGCGGCGCTTATGCCGTAGTTGATGTTGTGGTAGCCCTCGCCGTCAACCCATTCGGACGATATCATGCTCGACTTGAAATACGTCTGCAGCGTGATGATTTCCAAAAGTCCTATATCGAGATCTAACCCTTCAGCGCGGAACCTAATCGCCGACTCATCCGTCCGCAGCTGCCACCCTTCTCGAGGCAAGTCAATCTCACTGACGTTGTCGAACCGAAACTCGCTTCCGTTCGAACGGGCACCGCCGTAGTTGTACGCGGTGAGCATCAACGAACAGTCCGTTACGTTCTCGTCGGTAGCGGAGTTGGCGTTGAGAGAAGTCGCTCGGTACACGCCGAATCTCAACACCGTCGGGAACTGTCTGATGACGGCGGCCCAACGTTCAGTCGAGGAGGTGCCGTCGTCGTAGTTTGGCGAAGACGAGTTGAGCCGAAAGGTCGTCAGGTAGTCTGTCTCCTGAAGTCTTATCGGGATGTGCACACCCTGTGGCGTCGTCATGTTGCAAGAGGTGAAGTTGTTTCCATCCGCTGCTGTTGTCCTGCCGCAGATTTTGGTGTTCAACGTCGCCTCCGTGACGTTCTGGCAGGTAGTCTTGAAGCCGAGAGAGACGTACGACCTGTCCCATCGACAGGCGCCGCCGCAGCTAAAGGTCGGAGGTGTCGATATGTTGTATATTCCTTGCAGGATGGCAGACTGCATTGATGGATCCTGTCGTAGTCCCTCTGACAGTTCACTCATATGTCAGATGATAGGCTACGAGATGAAGAAGACGACCTCTCAAATGCTCTTACGTGACAAACAGAACAATCAAACTCACCAGCATACGTCAAACCGAGACTCTCATACGTCACGTTCCTTCTATAACTGTGCACATACCCAAAGGTAGGTGTAATATCAATCGCAGTCCCGTTACCGGTGCCGATGGAAACGTCTCGAGGCTTTAAATCGATAACTTCCTGAGCCAGAGGCGAGAAAGCAAGTCGACAGATTGTGATCAACGCTCCTATAGAAGCCAAGTTCCACTTGACCCGCATCAAAAAGGTCATCGACCCGTAAGGACCCCGGCTGGCCTCATCGAACCGTTCCAGGTTATACAGCTGATGAGGCCTCTGCTTGAAATGAAGCCACTTCAGCTGACCGATGCAGGAACTGACGTTGTGCATCAACGCCGCAGAGCAAGCAGTCGTGAGGAACGAGATGGTCGAGTTGGGAGACACGGGGAGCGTCCATTCGTAAAGAGGCCTGTCATGTATGAGGAAGAAGATTGTGACGATGCCGGCGAAGATACCGGTGCTGGCCAGAGACAGGATTATCTCAAAGGCCCATTCGTCTCCGGACACTGTCGGATATCGTGTATAGGGTGTAAGCTGGGTAGTCTTGTGAGGGTCCAGAGGTGGCGATCCGTAGTCATCCAGCTCACGAAGCTGAACTTGTTCGTAACCGTTTGGGTTTTCTGGTTGATGATTTTCGGACATGTTGACGGTTTAATATGGTATTTTCTTTCTTCGTTGTGAAGTAGTCACTAGATGACTTCCGGGAGGTCATCATACTTGGGATGACGAAATAACCCTGACGAGAGAGAGAGAGAGACAGATGATATACGGATACTGTGCTCACTTATGCTAGGCTGAGCTGATGGGCTATGCAGCATGCAGCTGAGAATAGTCCGCACGGCATTGCTTATGGCTGCTGCAGTCCGAGCCGTGCCAAGCTCCTAGCAACGAATCATGATAGTAAGTAACACGACGACTAACCAACCAACTACGAGCTATTCCAAGGCAACAACACACTAGACCTCGACTTAGAGCCTGGGGCTGAAGTCTGCCCAGTGGCACAGCCTCGAGCTGCCGTGTAATGACGGTGGAGGCCATGCTGTTGGAGGCCGTTTGTCATGTATCCGCACCTAGATATGTGTCGTATTCTATTCCCATCATTGCATCTTGTTACTGATCATCCTGAGTGGTGAGGCTCGTACAGCCTCGCACCTTTGGTGCAGAGTGCCCCTATCGTGGATTCATAGACACGCATCAAAATCTCGACCGATTTTCCTGCAGCATGTCGTCGTGGCCTTGCTGCCGCAGAACTTGCCGAACAACGTCCAAAACACGACCATGTACTGACTCCGGCGCAGCGACGAAGCCAAAGTTCTTGCTCAACTGCCTCCCAACCGTCAAGTCCATAGGATTCCCATATATGTCGGTGATCTTGCCACCCGTCTCCTCGAAGAGAAGCATGGCGCCAGCGTGGTCCCATACTTTGGCGAAGCGGTCTCTCCGCTTGTACACCCATACGGTCGTGTTGCCGAAGCCCATGGCCAGGACGGCCCAGCGAAGCACCCACGGCACAAGATCGCAGCCGGGAAACGAGGCGCCGAGCCGTTCAGCGACAGTCTCGTGCACGTCGTCGAGACCGGAGTCGACGAGACCGAAGCTGGTGACGAAGCGAATGTTTTCGTCGTCCGCGCGAGATAGATGCGGTATGCGCCACGAACCCGGACCGTCCTGCAGTGGCCGCACGTAGGCGCCATGGCCTTTGACGGCGTAGACGATACAGCCATCGGAGGCGACGTCGGCATTTCGAACCGGACCCTTGGCGTTGATGGAAAGGTTGGGACAGCCGACCGCACCGACGGTCTGTACTCCATCCACCAACAGTCCAATGTTGATAGCATAGAGCTCTCGCCTGACATAAGTCTTCGTGCCATCAATGGGGTCGAAAACCCAAGTCCTGCCTCGTCGCGGACTGGCGGCGCCGGCATCGTCTATAAGGTCGCACATGTGCTGTTTAGTGGCCGGAAGCTGGCAAGGTTGCTGAGGCTTCAGCCGCTGAAGGAGCCCCCAGACACGGTCCAAGAGCACCTCGTTGCGCCGAAGACTCGCCGCGCTCTCCTCGCCCACGAAATTGTCGTCGGGAAAGGCATGCTTGAACGTAGCAATCAGCAAAGCCTGGATGGCGAAGTCGGCGACGGTGACGGGGCTGAGATCCGTCTTCTCGGTGACACCTTGATCGTCCGATGCTATGATTTCCTGGCTGAGCTGTGAGGCCTGTTGAAGCGCCTGGAAGCTCAGTGCCAACTCAGCTCTGTAAGGGATGCCGTCGTCCATGTCCGAGCCGAGATAATGGTAGCAGAGGCGGAGGCTCCCGCATCGGGCAAAGATCGCATAAATGCATGCTGATATAGATCTACTACGCATAGTAGTGCATAGTGGCGCATATTTGCATAACCTGTTTTAGTAAAAGCACGCATATTGATGACAATACGGATAGATGCATCTAACCACCCACCAAAGTTGGCGATGACCTCACTTGATCAACTCTGCTTTGGCGCCTCGCCCGCATGAACCGTTCTCAGCCTCGAGTAAACACAGAATGCCAAAAAATACCTCTAATAGTCTGCCGAAATGGTCGGTATCGATCCCGCCGCCATTACTTTCGCCCCCGGCACAGAACCCTTCGTGCTGGTGCCCGCGATCCAGGAGATCATCAGGACGCGCTTCTGCGTGCCCGGCTCTGTCTTCCTCGTCGAAGGCGTTGAAGCCGTTCCCGTGACAGAGACCGGCCGCTGGCAGGCAATCCGACTCCTCCTCGGTGACGGCGAGCTCTGCATACAGGCTCTGATCGACAGCGCGCTGCACCGCTTTGTGCAGACGGCCGAGGTCGCCGTCGGTTGCTACGTGCGCCTTCAGCAATTCGATCTGCGGTGGCGTGGCGGTGCTGAAGACTCTGGTGCCAGAAGTGGGAGAAGACTGGTGTACCTCGTTGTCCGCGATCTAATCACCGTCGGATGGAACGAGACGGTCATTGCTTTGCGTGACGGAGGCCGGACAGGCTCAGGCCGGACAGGCTCCCGAGAGCACGGCGCACCGTACAAATCGGCTGAAAAGCCTCAAAAAACCGGAAAAGACTCCGAGGAGCCGGGTCCGCCGTTAATCTCGGATGAAAGTCCTACGAAGGGGAACGCAATACGAGAAGAGAGTTCAGCTGCGCCGCATATACCGGCCTCTCCCGATGATGAACCCCCAGATGCCGACGCCGAAGAAGCGTTCGAGACCCTGGAGAGGCTCACGATTCCGGAGAAGAAGACGTACCTGGCCCGCGCCCCAGCCTCGAGGAATAAGCCCATGTTGCCGGTGGCCATGGCAAAGGACTGGCATGACCCGCAGACGCCTCTAAAGCTCACCGTCCTCCGTTCCATCCCACATCTTCCATATGCGCAGAACTGGTCTTGCAACGTATTGGCCATCATAGCCTCTCTCTCACCCGTCGAGCCATCGCATCTGCCGCCTTACAAGCAGCGCAAGGCACGCATCGCCGACCCTTCAACGGCCAAGCAGGTCCATCTGACCGTCTTTCTCGACCCAGACGAGTTCACGCCTCAGGTCGGTAGTGCGGTGCTGCTGACGGGCGTCAAGAATCACAGGTTTGACGGCGGCAGCTTAAAGAAGTACGCTAGCGACGGCCGGCAGGGAGCGCCCTGGTGGTTTGAGGATCCGTGGGAGCTTGAGTGGTGTGATGTTGCCGGCATCAAGCAGTGGTGGACCGACCTGGAGGCTGCGACGGTGGCTTGACGACGGTTTGTTTGGCTTGAAGCGGTCGATAGCAGCTTCTTGAAGCAGACTCTTGCTATGAAAACACTGACATACAACGCCTTTCCATGTTCTGTGGCCTTGAACTCTGAAAATCTCTGAAGATGATGTCGAATCCTAATCACATGACCTACCTCGCACTACTAGCAGGCATACATATATAGTCTGCCCTCCCACAGCTTTTCAGAGAAACTTTTCTTCCCCTTCACCATTTCGTTCGCTGCCGAACTTTCAAGATCGTCCTTCGCCTGTCCGCATCCGATATTCTCTTTTCCAACAGGTCACCAGTCTGCATCTATGGAGATGGCAATAGATGCTTCGGATGCGCAAGCCAGAAAGGCTTCCATCGACAACTTTCTCACATCACTCTCGCCATGGGAAACCATGTACGCGAGATATGCAGCGCGCAAGCGCAAATTTCCAGGGCAGTGTTTCACTTCCTTGAGCGACCTGCCCGACGAGCTTGTGGGCCCTATCATAAGCCAGCTGTGTCTGGAGGACATCTTCAACTGTTTTCTCGTCTCACGCAGCTGGTGGAGGAAACTTAAGAACGAGGACGTCTCACGCAGCCTTTGCCACCACTTCTTCCCTGGCTTGCTGAAGACTGAGACCACCAAGCCGGCTCGGGTTCTCTTCTTAGAAGCAATCCGGCGTTATCAGCGAAGACATCCATACGCGGCCAAAGACAAACGTTACATCAAGTGGAATACAGATTGGAGCACCGAGACTTTTTCCAATCCTATTTCACCTCTTGACGACACGTCGGTGCCAAGAAATCCTTTCATCGACAATAAAAGGCTCATCGTTCGCTACGAAGACGGAAATCTTGCCTGGCAACCGAATCCCACCACAGTGATAATCGACAACCTGCGTACCTTGACGCGCTTGCATTGTCCGCTCGGCATGTTCATGGCTTCGGAACAGATGTTGAGGCTTGTTACAGTCACGAGGAGTTTGGTCGTTATCGGCCACTCGACAATGTTTGACCCAAACAGCTTTTTCAGTACTGCGTATGTTCCTCACTTGAACTGACCTCTCTAACTTCTTCATGTTGTAACGACGAGGCTAATTCAAAACTGCAAAACACAGGAGCATCTGGCATTTGGTCGACAAGAAGTGGGAAACTCTGTCTCTGCCTGGAGACTGCCGCGAGTGTTACGCCACTGGTGACCGTGTCGCCTTTGTCACTTTGCAGGGGAAAGTGATGATCTGGAGTTGGGGATCTCAGGCAACTGTTCTCGACTTTGACAACCCCATGTGCCGCTCCCCGTGTGAGAAGTCCGGTGAGGAAGAGAAGGATGGCAACCGCGAAAGCTACAGCGACGATGTTCGCGAAGACACGCCAGGTATTCTTTGGCATCGCAAGCGACCCGACGAAGTCTACGTTGTGTGGATGTATTTTGACATAAAAGGTATCGATATACCCTTACACCTTCCCCTTCCTGCATTAAACACGACTACGAGCCTGGTATTGATCGTTGTCTACATGGGGGGATTGGACTCTCAACCCTGCATCAAATCGAACTTAATAATAGCCACCTTCTTGGTAGTGAAGTTCGAGAGGGGACGACCTTGTCAAAGGTTCGTCAAACGTATCGGACGGGCTCCTGATTCCGACTACGTCAACAGCAAGTGGCATTGGGACCAGCGTGGCCTCGTTGATCTCGGATGGTGGTGGCCAGTTGCATTTGGCCTGCCTACAGACTCTTATGGTGGCCGTTTTCTCGGAGCACAGTTCAGATCGCATGGCGATGAAGACTATGAAGTTGACTCAATGTTCATTGCGACAAGTTTCAACGTCTTGACAGAGACTTTCAGCCAGCGAATCTTTTCCAGTGGAGGCGATGCAACTGACGATTGTGAAATGCTTTATTCGGGCAAAGAGTTCACGGCCAACAATGGCTTGGCATGGGACGATTTCCTCGTAGCCAGTAACAGACAGGGATTGTGCTACCCCTGGACGCAGCAAGTGACTTATCGGGCAGACGCTAAGACCAAGTACAGGGACCCCAAGCTTGAGAGGCCCGAGTACCCCTACGATGTGGAAGATGCTAAGACGCAAAGAGAAATGCTAAAGAAGGTCCGGGAATGGCGAAGGGAGTACAGTTTTTCAGAACGCCGTTCAGACCACGGAATTACGGGCGATGAAGAGTTTTTCCTCTTTCTCGGTAGGAACGGTTTCGAATTTTGGTCTTTCGACTCGCAGATTAATCTGGTTGAAGAGGGAAATAAGGTCTGAAAGCTTCTGAGCCTCTCCCTAAGCCTGGCGCTCGCATAGGTAAACTTAGTTGTGGTGGATAGATTCTCAGATGGCCTGCCTCTATGGCTCCCTAGGCAATCAATTCTGAGAGATGGACGTCTTGAATATAATACGATGTAACCTAAAGACTTTGATATTCAAGCCGCTCAGCTGATAGTACCGGACAAAAATGGAAGAAGTGACTGTCAGACGTGGAGATAGCCTCCAAACTATAAGCCATGATATGATGGAGGTTGAAAAGCGATCACGTGACGAGATCAGCTCTGCTTTCTTATCTTATCCTGCATCTTCACTTTCTATCCCAATCTCGGCTCTCTACGTACGTCAACCTTCAAATACTGGAAAAGGGCATAGACGCGACGCCGCCATGCAGCCGACTCGCATGCTCCTGAAGCGATCCGTATGGAAGGGTGAGTCTTCCCCAACGAAGAAAGCGCCAACTCCCACGATATAGAAATTCCGATCTTGGATTATCCCCTTTCTCACCTCTCCCAGGCCCCAATATCGTCCCGTGAGCAAAACCCCCAAGGCGCCGCTACTTCGATCCCTCCCTCAGTCCAAGTACGAGAAGACGCACGAAACTGACGCTCGGCTTTGTATCTCTCGCGGGCCAGACTACCGATCGTGAGGCCGAGATACCAAGGGGAGAAAGTGCCTGCCGTCCGCACGCAGGCTAGATCGGCCACGATCCTGCCCAACTTCGTCGGGCTGCGGTTCGAGATCCATAACGGAAAGGACTATGAATCCGTGTTGATCACCGAGAATATGGTGGGGCATAAGCTGGGGGAATTTTCGCCGTGCGTCATCCCTACTCTCCTCCCCAATTACCCGTCATTTTACATACATGCATGGCCTACTTCGGTGTCCGACTTTCGGGTGACGGAGCCTTAGATTGCGGTACTTGTCGTACTGATGAAGCTTCTGCAGGACGCGGAAACAACATATCTGGAGGAAGGGCTGAGCCCCTTTTGGTATTTAGGTAGTCCGGAGCCAAGGTATACCCGCAAAAGAGCCAGCGATGTGAATCATACCAAGAGAAGAGGGCTCTTTGCACCGCGAAGGTCATCCGCTGCCAAGTTCCGTCATCACACAATTGAGTGTGTCCCCTTTTGGTGTATTAAAAAAAGAATAATTCCTCCCAAACGCCGTCGATGTGTTCGAGGAAAGTTCCCTCACATCGCCCTCCCCCCAAACGATACACAAAAAAAAAAAGAAAACAAAAGAATAGACGAAGGAGAGAGAGTCGTCAAGAACTCTACCGGTAAAACTCGCTCCTCTTGACGTTGACCCCATACTCGCCAACAGCCATACCCAAATCCTCCATGGTCAAGACCGTCCTATTCTGGCTCCCACCCTGACCACCACCGCCATAACCAGGCCGCTGGATCCCAAGCGGCGGGCCCTTTCCCTGGTCTTTACTACCAGGCTGACCCGCCTGCTGGCCGGGGATGGGGAAGCCGGCGGCGGCGCCGAGAGAGCCCATCGGGTTGTTGGCGTTTGTGTTGCTGGACGCGCGGATGCGGCTGTACTGGTAGGCGTCGGCGGCGATGTCGGCGACGAACTTTTGCGTGGCGAGGGCTAGTAGCCGCGCCAGCTTAGGGTCTGTTTGCGGTGGTGGCGGAAGGCCGGCTTTCGTCATGTAGTAGTGCGTGACAGCATCAGGGATCTAGGCATACGCCGAACATGAGCCCTTTTCCACAAAAAAAAAAATCCATGCATCCGAGGTGAATTAAACGCACGATGGGAGCATATTCGTCGATCCGATGCAGAAACTCGCGCAGCGACAGGTCCTTTCGCGACGGTAGTTTCGACTCCTGCCCGGGCGCAGTCGGCTGAGCCGCGTTCGGCGGCGCGCGGGGTCCGCCCTGGCCGTTCTGCGTCGGGGGTCGATTCTCCGGGTTTTCGGCCGCTTCGCTTGCCATTCTGCCGCTCGTTCGAATGGGAATCCGGGGGGGCAGCGGTGGCAGGCTTTCGCGGGAGATCTATCAGTTGACGTTGGAGGTGAGTTTAGGGCGTGAGGGCGAGACTAGTGGAGGGTTGGAGGTCCTCCGGTCGGTCACGTGATTCTGCACATAGTATTGTGACATCTGTGGTGATGCTTCTCAGAATGGCTCATTGTCAAAGTGCAGCACTCGTAGTAGACTATGAGTTAAAGAGCTGATGGTGATAACCGAACGTAGAGTGCCTGAAGAGCAAACATTATAATCAATATGAGAAAAGTCCGCACAAAAGGTATTTATCCTACAGATAAAAACAACAAAAACAACAAACTCCATTTTTTTGCCAGCCATCGAAGTGCTGCCGCTACAGAAACGCCATCTTGCTCCGGCTTTGCTTGCACCGTTTGAACTCAGGTGTCAAGGCCAGAATATTTCTAAGTGCGGTGCCGAGTCCCCATGCCCATGACCAAAAGAAACCTAGGAACCAGATCCTTGCCTCACCGGCGCGAGCCCTTCCACATGTTAGGTCTCAGTCTCACCAGCTATTCCGGCCATGTTCAGGCTTGTGATCATGGCTTGGTATCGACATCTCCTGCCCCTGGGGTGGGGTGTTGAATTCTCCACCTTGGTCAGCTGCCCAGCAGCAGTGGCTTATACGGGAAGCTTGAACTTTTGCCCCTTGAGAACCTTGGTGTAGTAAATGTAGAAGAAGTCGCTGTAGAGAATAGTCTGGATGATGCCGGCAATGATGGCGATCCAGTCGGGCTTATGCGCGGGCTCGGCAAAGTATCGATAAATCCAGTTGGGGATATACAGGGCGCGGTAGCTTCCCAGAGCGAAGAGGTAGTGCGTCGTGATGGTCTCGGCCTCGCCTGTGCGCTGCAGCATGAAAAGCTGCGGCAGAATGGCCACAGATTCGAGCCAGATGGAAAAGGCCCAAAGAATCTCGGAGAAGGTGTACTTGTACGGGAACAGGACAGCTAGCACGGCCGCTCCGGCGATGAGATACTGGACGCGAAACGTGTCGACGTTGGGATCGTTCGTAGGTTTGTAGGCATTGGCCATGAGATAGATGATGTAGCCCTGGGAGCCGATGAAGAGTATCTTGAAGATGAGGTTGTAGATGCTTTCGGTCGAGAAAAGGTCTAGAGAGCTGTTAGCGGCCAGGCGCGCCGCTTGAGATCAAGAAAGAGAGAGAGAGAGAGAACGTGCCGAGGTAGCGAGTTATGTAGACGAATAGATAAAGCGCTTGCGACTTGAATGATATGCCGGAGCAGCTCTGCGAGAGGAGTAAGCTCTGCAGCGAGGCGCAGTCGAGAGAGAGAGATTCTTACGTTGAGCTGAACCATTTTATGCAGGAGGATCAGGATACTCGCGAGATGCGAGAGATCCGCTGCCGCCCACGTCAGTTTCTTGATCGGCCGCTCGCGACGCCAACGTACCAGCGATGCGGAAGATGTTGAGCACCATGCTGGGCAGCAAGTAACGTTGAGGATGGCGACCAAAGGGGAAAGGGCCGGGGGCGCGACAGGCGGTCGAGAACGCGGCGACTACAGTAGCAGAGCCGCAAAACAATCTTTGGGGCTGCTGACGTCGTCGGCGAATGCGAAAGGAGTCGAGCCGATTGAAGCTTGCCAGTTGCTGAAAAGAAACACGCCTGAAAAAGGACACGATCGCGACTCTGGAGTGAGTGCGAAACCCCGTCTGGGACTAGCGCAGCCGACAGCTGTTTTGCCGAGGTGCCTGCGAAAGTACATACCGGCTTTGCTGCGGCCTGCAGTGCTGTGGGCCCGCGCCATGGCGGTGGCAGCCTCACTGGGATGGAGCTGTCTAGGCTATTACGTCATGTGGCTAGTGAGTGGTGATCTCTCCAACCGTGTTCACAAGCCACTCAAGACTGCAGAACCAACTCTTATATACAGGCTCAACTTTGACGGAACTAACAAATTGGATGAAACCATCGACTTTGATAACAAAATCTTCCACAGTATCAATATCGACTGAATTAGAGCCCACAGCCTTCGCAGATGCAAGAAAATCTTCAGCTCGAGCCTTAACCCCCCCAAACGGGGAACCGCCGGCAAGGCCCTTCGGAGAAGACGGATTCAATCTTGGGAACAGCTGATCTCTCCGACCATGATCACAACAAACGCAACTCCTACAAACTAAAGCCCGGCGAAATGAACTTCAACAGACATTTTGCCTCCAGTGGAAGCAATTTTGATCATGTAGATCGTAGTAGCGGCAATGACTGAATCAGAGCTCATAGGCTCCACAGATGCGCAGAAATCTTTGCTCGGATCTAATCGCTCAAACACGGAGCCGGCAGGATGGCGTTGCGGATTTGAATATCTGAGAACAGCTACTCTCGCCGGCCGCGTATGAAAAGGGACATAAGCCTCTACCATGGAATTCAAAAAGCCGTCCATCTCCAAAGTGAATGGTCCCAGATCTGTCACCTACCAAGATGCCATATGTATATGAATTCCAATAGCAACGCTCCGTGTATTGTTCAACGTAGGAAGAGACTTAGCAGCATAAACCACTGAGTGACCCCGGATAACTTCCGCAGCTATGAGCTGGTGAAGTTTGTAGCATCGCCGCGTTCATACTTTCGACCTCACGGTATCGGCAGAATACTCCGTATGTTACCAAAAAAAGGCTACAAGGTCCTCCGGCTCTCCGGCAAGGCCTACGTAGAAAGCCTTTCGTGATTGGAGAATCTGCTCGTGAAGCGAAGCCGGTGTCTCATCCTCGAGATAAAGGCTGCAAGGTCCCCAGGCTCACCGGCAAGACTTACGTAGAAAGCCTTTCGTGGTTGAAAAATCACCCTTGCTCGGGAAGCGAAGCCGGTGCCTCATCCTTGAGATGTCCGGAGATCCTCGGCTTTGCTACTCGATCATCAGGCTTTCTCCGCGATGAGGCTATAAATGTGGACCGCGGGTAAATCATTCTCGGGTCTTGACTCGTACAGACGCTTTTAGAGCTTCGGTCAGTTCGATCAGCGGGAAAGAGAGGATTGAGACGAGGTTTTCAGGCTGGATCAATGATTTTCAGGGCATTTCGGAACCATGGCCCTGTCGTCAACCTTTCCTACGTACAGCCCAACGCCTGTTAAAGATGGAAATTCTGCCTCTGCACTAGAGTCCTCGATAGGGATGAAGCACATAGTCTAGTGCTCAGCTATATCCAAGCTGGACACGACTCGCCTCAACGGGATGTCCTGCCCATGTGTATTCGGCCAAGGCAGAAACCGGCTGATCACTTCCGACTAGCACAGGGCTCTCAGGAAACAGTCCTATCATATCTCCGTCGTCTTCCTATAATACCTTTTTTCCCTTAAAGCCTTGGGTTTTCCCTACTTCCTCGATGTGCCTCCCATCATTGGATGACGAGACACGGAGCTGTTTTTGTAAACTCTTCACTTCTCCGAATACCATTCACACTTTCGTTCGTGTACTTGATTCCTCCAGCTGCTAACATGAAGCGTGCGCTATCTTTCATTGCCTTGCTTCTGGCACTGGGCCAGGCTACCGGAAAACCGAACTGTGTCGTAAACGCGAACGCTGTGGTAGACCTCATGGTGGACAGGATGAAAGAAGGCAATAAGCGTGTTGCGAATGGCTTTTGGGGCGGCCGGAGAGCCTTCTCATTGAGTGGCAAGAAAGCCGGTATGATCCCAGAACCGAACCCTGTTCCGAGATTGAAGTCTTCCAAGAGTCCTCCCAGGAAGTGGTCGGAGGGAAGTCTCTCCGGCGGCTCGGGATCCAATACGCCTAGCTCGGGATCGGCTTCTACCACACGAAAGAGCATCAAGAGAGATGTTGGAGATGCTTGCGTGGTTGAAGCATTAAAGCAGAGACGGGGCAAGGGCCTGCCGGCTCAGACGTTCGCAAAAGCTCGGTCCGCGCTGAATCGAGGCTTAAGCCCCGGGATGAGGAGTTGGATTTTGAAAGCCACTCGGGGGGCTGTTAAGCTCAATCCGATACTATGGAAAGTTGAAGTTGCGTTGATGATCTTCGAAATCGTTTACGAAGAGTTCGAAAAGTCAGACGACTATTGGAACAACAACCCCCTCGGCCTACAAAACCCTCTCGATCATCTGGGCATCCCTAGGCCTGAAATAATAGAGAAGAACGAAGCGATAAAGAAGAAGTTTTGGGGAGAATACAATCATGCTATCATCTACGGCGGGGAGCCACCTCCAGGACTGAAATGGCTCGCAGGGCCGCCTCCGGGAAAGGAGAACAAGTTGCTTGACGCCTTGGGTTGGATCAACAGCCAGGTTCAGAGTTTCTTTGGACAGTCGGATGGTAATTTTCTGTGTGGAGCTTGGTTCTCTGAACTGTCGCTCGCATCCAGACTGGGTCTTTCACAGGTCTGCGTGACGAGGACGGAGGAGTCGCCGGAGCCGACCACGGACGAGCTCGAGCCGATGGAGACTCTTTTGCTTGCTTGCGCAACTCCCGATGCTTTGATTGACGAGAATGCCAGGGAAGTCTGCGAGGAAATCTTACCCAACCCGGACGCGTCTTTGCCGACGTTTTCATTCAAACCTCCTAGATTCTCTTTTGTTGATACCAGAAAGCCGACGTCGAATGAGTCGAACAAGGAGCCGCTACCGGACGTGTATGAGCTGTTGGAGGATCCGTCATCGACCTCACCCACTAAAATCATTGATTGCAAGGCGCGTGGGATCTCTTGGGACCTCTTTGACTTGGAAACGGATAGTGTCGCTCGAGGAGATACCGAGTGCCAGCTTCCGGGCGGACACGAAGATCAGACTATGCGTTGGTGGAAAGGCCAAGTCCTCCAGCGGTGCGAGTTTGACGGAGACGATAAAGTCTGCACTGGCCAGCGTGCGGGCAGCCATTTGGTCGCTCAGGAGGCGGCCCAGTACGGCATCCCGAGTGTCAAACCTGTCGGCCCTGACGAACGGCGGGTAATCGACTGCAAAGAGCGTGGCATAAGCTGGGACCCGGATCCGGAAACGGGTTTGATGTCCGAGGACTCGCTCAGGGTCGCCGAAGGAACCTACAAGTGCGGCCGTCGTGAGCAGCTTGGCCATTGGTGGGAATGGCGACCCTGGTGGAACGAAGCACAACAAGCAGATTTCGGCAACGTTTCTACTCTGATTGAGACCAAAGAAGACGGTAAAAAGGTGAATTACTTCCATTACAAAGACGATGACTCAAAAAACGCCCAAGCCGTCAACGCGGCAAGCGAGTTTGGAATTCCCGCGGGAAAAAGGCCACCGCTAGATGGCAGGGTCAGCGGTAGACCATTCACAGGGGTTCCGCCGCAGAGAAGCATCAAGTGCAAACACTTGCAGGACTGGGACCAGGATAACTTGCTCTCGACCCTTCTCGTCGCCAACGGGCTCGCCAAGTGCGGTCGTGATCTCGAGACCGACACCTGGCATTGGGTCGACCGCCATATGCTTGTGCGATGCACATGGAATTCATCAGATGTGCCTGATTGTCTCTGGTGGGAGAATCCGGGCATCATGGACAAGACTGCGAGAACTCAAGCCCAACTGTGGAAAATCCCTCTTCAAGCTCCTGTCCTCTTCGATAACTTTGCCGATGTTGACATTGACGGCCTGAAGGAGCAAGAACGAAATCAAGCCCCGGAGCTGGACAAATATAAACCTCAATGCCAAAGGATCTCTAATCTCACCATCGACTTGAGCATTGGCTCGGAGTACGGGGCCGGAACTGACAACTCCATCGAAGCTCAGCTGACCAACTCTCGGTATATGGTTCTCGCATCGCAGCCTACAAGGGGTGTGACGTACCCTTACGAAATTCCGGACCTCAAGGAACTGTTCGATCGTGTTCCAGGAACTACAAGGGATGACGGGACGCTTGATCTCAAGTATATAACGAACATCAGAGTCTGGCAGACTGGCGAGAGAAGTTTTATCGACTCCGAATGGAATTTTGAAGGTTTGCTACCCATTCTTGACCCCTATGGCCGGAGGAAAGTGTGTATACCAAGCTGAGACATTCTTCTAGGCCTGACGCTGAAAGCCCAATGTGCCGGCTCGTCTGCAAAGGTGGAAATGAAGAAGTTTGGTGCTATTCGCAAGTGGTTTGCTACCGTTGATAGCAAGATGAATAATCTGAAGGACACTTGGGAGGGCCAGATACGAGTTGAAGATTGGAACATAGTAGACGAGGGTGGTTGAAAGCTCTGAAAGAAGAAAGCCTCGAGTCTTTTCTATATGGGGGGGTATTTGTTGTATTGAACATTTCATAGCAATGATCTATAGATGATGATCTATAGCCACAAGGGTTCGGCAACACTCTCACATGTATTGCCCATGCCAGAACGAAGTAGCCAAAGGGCCACATTTGATTCTAGGAGTACTCGCGTAGCATCATCACTCTCGCTATTCTCCTTGGACATCTTATTAGCCACTGGCAGACTTCGTCTTGTCTTCTCCGCGGACTTGTTCGTATAATGCCTCGGACTTGAATCAAGCCTCTAGAGACCAAACGAGACAGAAGCAAATGCCAACGGACAAGGGACCGGTCAATCGATAGCACGAGAGCAAGGGATGAACCTAGCATTT
This sequence comes from Ophiocordyceps camponoti-leonardi (nom. inval.), assembly GCA_003339455.1. Lineage (NCBI taxonomy): Eukaryota > Fungi > Ascomycota > Sordariomycetes > Hypocreales > Ophiocordycipitaceae > Ophiocordyceps > Ophiocordyceps camponoti-leonardi. The sequence goes on along the minus strand of PDHP01000204.1, from coordinate 29,823 downwards.
GATGAGCACGCCTCTTTGCTCATCAACGCGGGCGGTGCTATCCGTACGAAGTTATAGAATGAGTATTACTAGTAATTACTATTTGGTGCACCCAAAATATCTATTAGGTGCACGTGCGCCGTGCGGATAGTGGTTCGGCCGAATTACAAAGCATGTCATCATCGTAGAACATGCCGGAAACCGCACCTTGACCTCTTCTTGAAACGCGCCGCACTCTTTATCAACAAGCTGCGTCGCTCATTTTCATCTTCCTTGTGCAGCTCTTTTGCGAACATCGAAGAAATTCACCATTCGAAATGTCTCTCGAAGAACAGAGCGAGAAGCTGAGTCTGAGTGATGGCCCGGCGTCACCGACCAACTTCGTCACCATCACCGTCACTCACCGCAGACAGCAGTTGAACTTTGACTTTGCAGAAACCGCCACCGTGACTGACTTATTCGAGGAAATGTCTGCCTCTCTCGATATACCTCTATCGAATCAGAAGCTGCTAGTTCCGAAGGGACTGCTCTCCAAGGCGCCCAACGGATTACTGCTCAAGCCCACCTCGTCTGACACATTCCCGTCCCTTCGCGAGCTTCAGGGCAAGACGTTGACGCTCCTGGGATCCGGGGCGGCCGAGGTGCAAGCCGTGAACTCGATAATCGAAAAGATTGCTTCACGCAACGCAAACCGCAGGGCGCAAGCCGTCAAGCCGCGGACGAGTCGCTGGACGCAAGCGATGGCCGCTCTCGACGCCAAGTACACGTTTCTCGTGGTCAGGCCTTTGGATGGGCTCCCGAACCCAGAGAGAAGTTCTGCCATCTTGATGCGACTCAAGAATGATCCTGGCATCCAGGCCGTCATGAGAAAACACAGGTTCTCCGTCAGCCTGCTCACCGAGATGGAACCGCTGTCTCACACCAGCGCGTCGCACGAGGGAACTTCGCGGACGCTGGGGTTGAACCGCAATAAGGGTGAAGTCATCGAGCTGCGACTGCGAACCGACGCACACGACGGATATCGCGACTACAAAACGATTCGCAAGACGTTATGCCACGAACTCGCGCATAACGTCCACGGCCCGCACGACGCCTCGTTTTGGGCGCTATGTCACCAAATCGAACGCGAAGTCGATAACGCGGACTGGGCGACGTCGGGGCGGACTATTGGCGAATCGTCGCGCTACTCCATACAGGGTCGCGACGTGGAAGCTGTTGAAGATGAGGGCGGTTGGACCGGCGGCGAGTTCAGACTCGGTGGCGCCGCGGCCTCTACGCACGGCTCCAGTCGTAGGCAGATCATGGCGGCCGCCGCCTTAGCGCGACGACAGAACGAGGCCAGGGTAGAGGCAAGGGCTGTGGACGACGTGGACAAGGATGAGAGGGAACGACGGCATCGTGACAAGGCAGAATGAAGCCATGCGGAGTCTTGTTAGTTGTGTTTGTGCATGCTTTCAATCAGCTTCTCATGTTGGAGTTGATGGATATTCAGCTTCTTTGGCATAGTGTTTTTTCATAATAAGGGCAGCGCAGATACCAATTTGCTACGAATTTTACTTCTTTTCACCGCTCAGTGCTCAGTACGGCAGAGGATCAAGGTTCAGCCCCTGGACAGTGAGCTTGAACGAATCGCCCCTGGAGTAACTGCCGGCCGTGTCGAGATCGAGCCGCCCCCTGATGCAATCACGGATATCGACGTCGGCATGTATGATGCCCGTATCGTCGTCCCACTGCGGACCGGCCATGACGTCTCCGTACGGGGAGACAATGCATGAGCCGCCGCGGGAGGCGAGCGACGGCGGAGACGAACAAGTACCGCAGCCAACGACGATCTCGTTCCCGTCATCCTCGACGACGACGGACCTGCGACGCGCAGAGGTCGGCTTCGCATCGCACATGTTGCTGCTGACGACGAAGCACCGACCCTCGATGGCGATGGTGCGCATCAGGCTCAGCCAGCTATCGCGGCCGTCCGCCGTGGGCGCCAGGTACAGGTTCACGTTTTGCGCGTACAGGCTCTGGCGCAGCAGCGGCATGTAGTTCTCCCAGCAGATGGCGGCGGCCAGGTTAAGGCGCGTGCCGCGGATCGTCGTCGACACGGCGCGCAGCGTGCTGGGACAGCCCTGAGCCCAGATGAGGCGTTCGGATCCGGTCTGCTGACGGGAAAGAAAAAGAAGATGAGAAGAGTGATTGGGCAAGCTTGGGCTTCTCACCGATGTGGTATACGCACGGGCATGACCTTGCGACGCTTGCCGATGATGCCTTCGTGAGGGCAGACGTAGACGACGGCGCAGTACAGGCTGCCGCCTGCTTTTTCCACGCAGCCGACAACGAGAAAGACGCCGGTCTGGCGGGCGATGCGTTCGAGCTCCTCTCTCGTCCCGTCGCCGCCACCGGCGCCATCGCCGAGCTCCCGCCGGAGCCAGCGAGTCCCGGCTCCGGCGCCGTCTCCGACCGTGTCTCCGAGATCAACGGCAGCGTCAAAGTAGCGGGCAAACTCCTCCCTACCAGCAGCAGAGCGGGAGCCGACAACGCAGCCAAAGGAAGAGCCGCGAGGATATCCCCCAAGAAAGGCCTCTGGCAAGAGGAGGAGGTCGATGCCGAGAGACCCCGCACCGTCTGCCAGTTCAGCTACGTGGGCAAGCGTAGCCGCTGTCGTGGACCGCTCAGCTGGTGAAGCGGTGCCGAGGCGAATTGTGGGCATGGCGTTGAAGTTTCGCCGATGATGATGCTGATGATATTGACGATGCTGATGCTTGTCGAGCTGGAATGTGAGAATGAGAGGGAAAAAAAAAACCTTATCCTTCTCCTTCTCGAAGAACAGAGAATCTCTCGTCTATGACGCCCTCCCCGCCCCAAATCAATGCCTGGATTTGATGATACGACGTCAATGACAACACGCACGTGATCTCACTTCCTCTCCTATCAGTTTGATCGTTGTGATTCGAGGTTTCCCTTCATGGCCCATGAGTGTCATCATTACTCTCTCACGACCGTCTGTCTTTTTCTCTTTGTCTTTGATCTTATGTATATTGTTCGTGCAGATTGCGGCTTGGGGCTTTTCTTGGCTGCTCTTGACGGTCACATAGTAGATGATACCCATCCAGAGTCAAGACTCAAGACACACATGCCTGACCACTAAAAGATCCTTTAAACCTTTGGCCATAATAAGCTGTTCTTATCGAGTAATCTAAACAGGCATGCCATGAATCTTTGAATTCCAGACCAGAAGTCCACACATGAGCTGACTATTCAACTCATTAAGATTAACCCGTAGGTCCTACTCCTACGTAACAGGCTACGTTTATGAGCCATTACTCGCGCGGAACACACGAGCAGAGGACATTCGGGTAAGATGCCAACGTGCTGTAATTTCAATTGTACATGAAGAGATTTGTCGAGGCTCTGCGATGTAAGGGAGTGAATATAAACCGCGCGTCTCCTTGCTTTTGGCCGTCGGCTTGTCAGTGTTCTGGAACCTCAGTAGCTTTCTTCACGAGATTCACGATACTACCCTAATTACCCTTTGGTAGCCCCTTGCCCCAATCTCCCGTCACATTTAAAAGATGAAGACCCTCTTCCTATTCTCTCTGGTTGTCAAGCTTGCCACTTGTAGGGCAGTAAGAGATATCTACTCGAAACCAATCTTCACGAAACCCTACGGCCCGATGGATTGTTCGTATGGCCTCAAAGGTCACCAGCTGAGTTGCCATAACCTCAAATACGGTAACTGGGGTTACTCTTGGCCGGTCAACATCACGGTCGAGAGTCATGGAAACGAGGGCAGATGGGAATTTCAGTCGGACAATGATTGGGTCACTTCGTGGCAACAGCTCGAAAATTGGGCGTGCGCCCGAGTGCGCCCCATCTGCGTCCGACTTGACTACGCTGCACCGCAGAATGCGCCCAGTCTCAGGTACAGCTGTGGAGACTTCAACTGGGCTGGTGTCTGGATCTTTTCGGGGGATGGGGACTATCAGGAGACTTGGACGAGCCAGGGTCTGCATCTTCACAGGCTATCCGGAGGGGGAATATCTACGTCGGAAGAGATTCCTCGCCCTGCCGAGTTGCGGAAGCGTGCCTGCTTGATCAGCGAGATAGAGGAGGAGGAAGAAGAGTCGGAGAGCGAGATTGTAGTTTCAGCTTAGCAGGAAGCATGAGTGCACCGATTGACTATGCAGAAATACATACAATGCTTTGAGGTTATATCAAGTTTCAATGTTCTTGATGTTCTTGATGTTCTTGATGTTCTTGATGTTCTTGATGTTCTTGATGTTCTTGATGTTCTTGATGTTCTTGATGTTCTTGATGTTCTTGATGTTCTTGATGTTCTTGATGTTCTTGATGTTCTTGATGTTCTTGATGTTCTTGATGCTCTAGGCCGACAGTCTCGCATCTCTCTTAGAAGGTGTCTTCGCTTTTGAGTCGTTTTTCTTTCAGTTAAAAACAAGGCAAACAAATACCGAACAGACGCTATAGATGTAAGCGGTAAAAATAGAACATAGAACAGGTACGCAGCATGTCACTGTCACTGTCAGTGTCTCATCATCCCAAGTTAGCACCAAGCGCCGATCCCGGGGGCGGCGTTACGCTACGGCGCCTCTCCCGTCCACGTGACATGCCGTTTTCAGTTCAGTCATTTGACTACTACTCGTCATCCCGTCCCTTTATGACTATCCTCGTGCTCGCCGAGGCGCCCTTTTGCTTGTGAGGGGCGCGCATCTCATTTATTATCTCCCGACATGTCGCTTCCGCCTTGAAGCAGAGCTTTGCATCATCTAAAGAGGGGGAAAAAATGACACATCAAAGCTCCGCGATGCCCGAACCGTCTCGTCGCCGTCCGGTGGTATTCGTTGAGCCGCCTGGCGAAATATCGCCGTCACCCTTGACAAGCTCCAGCGCCGACGACGATACGTACTTCCCCAGGGATCGCAGCCGAGATGTCGCCAGAATCGTCTCTCTCGTGTCGGCGACCGTCGTTGCCCTCTGCGCCGGCTCCATCGCCGCCTTTTCTCTCATCGCCCCTCAGTTCCAGTCGCGGCTGCACTACTCGCAGTTTCAGGTCAACGGCGTCGCCATCGGCAGCTCTCTCGCCCTCTATCTACCCATATCCGTCATGGGCTACGTCTGCGATCGCGTCGGCGTCGCACCTCTGGCCATACTCTCCTCCGTCCTCTTCGGCACCGGCTACGGTCTCGCCGCAGGCATCTACCGCAAACTCGACCTCGACTACAACGTCCACGGCAAGCCGCACGGCTATCACGACGGGTGGTCGTACCCGCTCATGGTCTTTTCCTTTGTCTGCGTCGGGTCTGGCACCTGCGCCATGTATATCTCTTGCGTTTCGACGTGCGCCAAGAACTTTGGCGCTGGCAAGCATCGAGGCCTGGCTTTGGCCATGCCCGTCACCGGCTTCGGCTTGAGCGGCATGTGGCTTAGCCAGTTCGCCAGCCGTTTCCTCTACGAGACTAAGCCTGATGGCTCCAGGGGTGATGTCGATGTCTATCGTTACCTCGTCTTCCTTGCCATTCTCCTTTTCATCATGGGCATCGTCGGCACCCTGACGTTGCGTGTTGTCGGCGAGCTTGACCTGATCGAGGAGGCCATCGATGAGCTTGAGCACAGCGGCATCCTGGGTGATAGCACTCTGCTCGCCAGGCCCGAGAGGGGCTACGGTACGGCTGATGCGAACCCTGCGGCGGACGGCGGCGAGAGTGAATTGCTCCTGGGCTCGGCTCACGGGGATAACGCCAAGTGGAAGAAGAACTGGGTCCTCAACGCCGAAACCCGGCGCTTTCTCACCGACAGTACCATGTGGCCCTTTGCTATGGGCTTTTTCCTCATGATTGGACCTGGCGAGGCCTTTGTCAACAACCTGGGAACTGTCATCGGCACTCTGACTCCTCCGCAAGAGGAACTGGCTGGGGAGCACACCTCAGTGGCAACCCACGTCTCCATCTTCGGCATCACCAGCACCATCGCCCGCCTCCTCATCGGCACCATTACTGATCTCGTCGCTCCGTCTCCCGAAACGCAGCATGTCCAAATCGGTCCCAGCCGCGGTTCTTCACTGCGGTCTGTGTCGCCGAAGCGTCTGAACATATCTCGGGTGGCCTTTATGCTCTTCTTCGGGGCTGTCATGTCTCTCGGTTTCGTATTTCTCGCCTCGGGCGCGGCTCAGGATCATTCGGAACGCTTCTGGGTCGTATCGGGACTGGTAGGGGCAGGTTACGGCGCCGCTTTCAGCTTGACGCCGCTCATCGTCACCATAATCTGGGGTGTGGAGAATTTCGCGACCAACTTTGGCATCGTCGCCATGCTGCCCGCTTTGGGCTCTACATTCTGGGGCCTCGTCTACTCCGGAGTCTATCAGGCCGGCGCCAAGACGTCGGCGGACGGCAAGGATGTGGACGACGCCAATCTTTGCTACGGTATGAAGTGTTATTCCTCGGTGTTCTGGGCTGAAGCTATCTGTGTTTGGGCGGCGTGCGTGTTACTGTACTGGGCATGGAAAGGCAAGGATGGATGGTATCGTCGTGGGATTGTTATATAGAGGTGTTTTGTGGCTCTGATTCCCATCTTCCCCTTTTCCTTTCTTTCTGTTGTTTCCTTTCTCCTTGTTCCTTCACACTGTTGCTTACTTGGTGGCGCCGCTCTCATTCGTCTTATCTTATGAATGTATGTACGAAGCAGCATCTTTCACATGTATGTCTTGGGTCATGCAAGATACCGGCGTTCTGGACACGAGGGAACACGCGGCAATCGCTGATTGCTCTTGAGCGATTTAATAGGCATATCTGCAGTCTTCATTCGCTGTAGAACTTCATATGCGTTAGACCTCAATATGTCTTGATGATGCCGAGTTTTGAAACAGATGTATCCGTAGCTATGGCCTCCTCGTCTTCGGACCTTGGCGGTGGTGAAGAAATGCACGTGACCACGCATCACCTCACGGCTCCCAGAGTCGCGCTTCAACTTCACACTCTCTCGTCCCTGCTGGGCGCGCACAACAGCGGCCGCCCTCCGACGAAGATACTTTGGCCATGAGCGAACTCACCGGTAGGCGTGAAGTCCCTCGCGAATCACGCTATTCTGTGGCCTAACTCGAAAGCAGAGGCCGATACGATCCGCATCCTCGTTGCGACGGATAACCATGTCGGCTTCGAGGAGCGCGATGCCATCCGAAAGGACGACAGCTGGCGGACGTTTGACGAGATCATGAATATCGGCCGAAATGAAGACGCAAGTCACTTCCAGCCCTTTCGACACTTCTCGTTGGTCTCTGACATTCATGGGCCTTCCAGGTTGACATGGTCCTGCTCGCGGGCGATCTCTTCCACGACAACAAACCTTCTCGCAAGTCGCTGTACCAAGTCATGCGAACGCTTCGCAAGAACTGTCTCGGGATGAAACCCTGTCCGCTCGAGTTCCTTTCCGACGCCGCCGAGGTGTTCGAAGGCGCCTTTGCGCATGTCAACTACGAAGATCCCGACATCAACGTCTCCATCCCCGTCTTCTCCATCCACGGGAATCACGACGATCCCTCCGGTGACGGCAATTTTTGCTCTCTCGATCTGTTGCAGGCCAGCGGGCTGCTAAACTACTTCGGTCGTGTGGCCGAGGCTGACAACATCGAGGCCAAGCCGATCCTGCTTCAGAAAGGCCTCACAAAGCTGGCCCTGTTCGGTCTGAGCAACGTTCGTGACGAGCGCATGTTTCGTACGTTCAGAGATCACAAGGTCAAGTGGTTTCGGCCGAACGTGCAGATGGGCGACTGGTTCAATCTCCTGGCGTTACACCAGAACCATCATGCGCATACCGCCACGTCTTACTTGCCTGAGAACGTGCTGCCGGACTGGTTGGACCTCGTCGTTTGGGGCCACGAGCACGAATGTCTAATCGACCCGACGAAAAACCCCGAGACCGGCTTCCACGTTATGCAGCCCGGCTCGTCTGTGGCTACCTCTTTGGTACCGGGGGAGGCCGTCCAGAAGCACGTGGCCATCATAAGCATTACAGGCAAGGAATTCAAAGTGGACAAGATTCCCCTGCAAACGGTTCGGCCGTTTGTGACCCGCGAGCTGGTGCTGGCGCAGGACAAGCGGTTCAAGGGGCTGGACAAGAAGAAGGATAATAGACAAGAAGTCACCCGCCGACTGATGGAGGTGATTGACGAGATGATCGAAGAAGCCGACGCCAACTGGGATGCGATCCAGACAAGCGGTACCGCCCCTGAGGAACGTCCCCTGCCTCTGATACGCCTCAAGGTGGAATATACCGCTCCGGAAGGCGGTCAGTTTGAATTTGAGAATCCTCAGCGCTTCTCCAATCGGTTTGTCGGCAAGGTTGCCAACATAAACGACGTGGTGTACTTTCATCGCAAGAAGACGTCGACTAGTAAGTGTCGCTATGTTATCTCTTCTTTCTCTCCTCTTGCTCACAGCGCGGTAGGAAAAGCGACGGCTACGACACCAGCGGAAGTCTTGGAGTCGCTCGCCGACGGCACCGACATTGTCAAGGTTGAGTCGCTCGTTCGAGACTTTTTGGCGGCCCAGTCCCTCAAGGTGCTGCCGCAGGGCCCTTTTGGCGACGCCGTCAACCAGTTCGTAGCCAAAGACGACAAACACGCCATGGAGTTGTTCGTCTCAGAGCATCTCACCGGTCAGGTGAAGCAGTTGCTGGGCTTGGAATCGGATGACGAGGATCTCAACAGCGCCATGGAAATCTACCGCACAAGGATAGAGAAGCAGATGGCAAGCGGACCCCCGAAGCAGACGGGGGAGAAGAAACGCATCCTGAGGCCCAGACCTGATACTTGGGACAGCGACTTTGACGGAAATTGGGAGGACGAACCCGATGCGTGGACATATGAAGACGTCTTAGTGTCAGAGCCGCAAGGTCAAAAGAAGACTTCACGGGGAACTGCCCGCAAAGGCAAGAATAGCGATGCTACAGGCCAGGAGGTGGAAACGCCGGCCCCAAAGACTGGGACGAGGGCACGGGCAGGCGGACGGGCGACGGCGACGGCGGCGAAAACGACGGCCAAGAAACCGGCTCCGACCAGGGGTCGCCGTCGAGAAACCTTCGCCGCCGAGAGCGAGAGCGAAGAGGAAGAGGACGTCATCATGGAGTCTGAAGAGGATCTGCCGCCGCCGCCGCCAAAGGCCGCTCCGAAGACGAGGCGAAGCCAAGCAACCAAAGCGAGTACATCGAAGCGACCATCCGCGGCGCCATCGACGACGACGAGAGGCGCGGCCAGAACGCGGCAGACGACGCTCAGCTTCTCGCAAAAGGGGGCTACGCAGGATCAGCCGATGGATCTCAGTGACGATGTGATATCGGATGATGATGATTTCGAGCCAGCGCCGCCGGTGTCGTCGAGGACGAGGAGACGGTGAGGTGGTGGGTGGCGAGTCGAGGCTCATACAAGCATAACCCAAACTTGCTTCCCCTCAACTTCAACGTACCTATTTATGTACGCATGTCTTAAAATACATACAGATTAAGTAGAGACGTAATTCTCGTTTATACCCACCTGCATGAAGCCTCGTGATTAATCCTCGGGGTTGAGCTTTTTGCCGGATGGCTCTGCGGAGTACTGGGGGAAATAGTTATCGGGTCTATATTCATCTATTCGTGCTCGTGAGTCGTGACCACTCCGTCTCTTCTACCGTAACTACCTACTTGGGCAATATCAAGCGAGGGGGGGGGGGGGGGGGGGGGCGGGGGGGGGGGGGGGGGGGGAGGGGGGGGGGGGGGGGGGGGGGGGGGGGGGGGGGGGGGGGAAGGAGGGGGGGGAGACGAACAGACGGGGCTTCTTCTTGGGTCCGGGCTTTGCTCTCGGCTTGGCGGACCCTTCTACGGAGCCATTGGTGACCGGAGCCGATCGCTTGGTGCCCTTCTTCTTGGGCCCTTCGGTGGGCGGCCCCATGACGGACGGCGCAGGGGTGCCGTCGGCGGCGGGCGTCGGAGCGTTGGAGTCGGATGCATTCTCGGCGGGCTGCGTGGCCGAGTTGGAGTGTGTCGAGGCCGAGGGCGACGACTGCTCGACGTCTTTGGAGCGAAATGACTCCTTGGTAGTAACGGATTCGGGGGAGACTATACATCGCAAGCGATCGGGGGGAATCGTCAGGGTGATGAAAAGACTGGGCTTGGTGCCAGACTTGCGCCGGGTATCTGCCGTCTTGCCGGCGGGAGCCATGGGGCGACGGTTGTACGCGGCGAGAAGCAGAAGAGAGAGAGGAAAAGGAGTGAGAATGAGGATGAGGAAAAAGGTGCGAGAGTGTGCGAGAGAGAGAATGTGTGTGTGTACGGGAGAGATGGGAGGCAGGCGAAGTCTGTGATGCCTGGTTCAGGCCAGGCCAGGCCTAGTCCGGTCAGGGGGCGACGGCGGTATTCTTTTTTCTTTCTTTCTTTCTTTCTTTCTTCCTTTCTTTCTTTGCAAAGACGACGATTTTCCTACGCAAAGGCGACGATGATGGTCATGGCGTCGACGACGATGCAAGACGAAGGCAGACGGGGAGAGTTGGGGAGGAAGCGGAGCCAGGAAGGGAGGGAGGCGGGATTTCATTTTCTGGGGGGCGTTGCGCTGTCTCGTAATGTAGGTTTTTGGGGCCTTGGTCTCATCCTGACAATTTTTGAGAGGCGCGGCGCACAAGGGGGGGGGGGGGGAGAGAAAAAAAAACATACAAGATGTGGGCAAAAGCTTCTTTGGCCGACGACGCTGGCGCCGCCGAACTGAGAGAGAGAGAGAGAGAGAGAGAGCGAGAGCTGCTTGTGGGTGTGTGGTAGTAACTGTAGTGCTAGTAGTAGGTGTGTGCATGTAAGAGAAAGAGAGAGAGAGAGAGAGAGAGAGAGCGGCCAACTGGCACACAGTCCACCAACGATAGAAAGGGGAAAGGGTGTGACTGTAGTAGAGAACAAGTGAGAATAGAGCTCGATTAGCAGAGATATGTGTACGAATAGGTGCAAATAGTCTTGACTCGGGCTAGCTCAGCTCCAACAGGCACCAGACAAAAAAAGGGGGGTGGGGGAGGGGTGCAGTTGCATCCGCATTATCCTTTTTTCCTTTCCGCTCACCATCATCATCATCCGGCTGACGGCACTCGCTCATCGAGTCATCAGTCATCACCACTCACCAGTCATCAGTCATCGGCCAGTCAAGAAAAGGTCAAAGGGGCCATCATGGATACAGTGTGAGAGCCTCAACCAATAGCCTTGGGGTACTTCACTACCTAGACACACTTCCATATCCTCCTGTGATGCCCTCCTATATCGAGAAAACTTCTCACATCGTCAATTCATATCTGTACAGTGTGACTGACTCCATCCCTAGGTGACTTGTCACCTCATGCATTATTATCATCACGCGATTTGCATCATGCGATGCCTTACGATCAATGACCGCGTCCACAACGACGACAACGATGACAACGACGACGACGACCCGTCTCCGTCTCCGCCAGACGAGACACGGCTATTCCCCATCTGCGCATAGCTCACGACCGCAATGGCATGTGCTCCGGCCCTACCGCTCACCCGTCCACCATAACAAAGGCAGCCAGCCCAAAAAGATGCAACCGGACAGGCCCCCCCCCCTTTGTCGTGACTCGCGCCACATGAAACGGCGGCTTGCCAGCGATAGAACAGTGCTTGCCGGTGCTGGATTCTCACTCTTCGCTGTTCAGGAATCGCTTTGGTCTGATTCCAAGACTTCACCGGCTTGAAATATCTCAACCCTCGTCTTCGACCCCGTCTTGCGTATCTGACTTTTTTTCACCACGTCCCTTTCTTGTGTTGAAACTTACCCGCCCGGGCGACAGAGCTTTAGCCATGTTTGGAATTCTTCTCGAGTGCTGAAATTGTTCAATATCCTCCCGTCTTAGGCTACTCCCCTCGGCCCAGTCCGCCCTCATGTCTCTCGCCGTGAATAGCTGCGGGAATTCCGGCGCGGACGACAACGCCTTCTACCATGTTATCGTCCCGTGGCTCGCAACTGCATCTGAATCTGCCAAACTTGGACGATGAAACCATGCCAGAAACATACACCCGCCGTCGTCTAGTCGATCAATGAACATGAGCTCCATCGTCTGACTCGTTACCTGTGCTCACGTCCGGCTGAAGCAAGACTTCGTGAAGGCAGATTTTTGATGGCCCAGGAATGGCCGTCGTTGCGCTCATGGCGATGGACTTCGCAGCGCCGACGTATATGTACGCTTCGGAGCCGATTCCCTCGGCTCTCTTTTTCAAGTAGCAAACCGAATAAACGGATTTCTTTCAAGTGCAGTCAACGGTGCTTTGTTCACCAGCGACGCCAGCCATGGTTCGCCTCGTGCATCTCTTTCAACTCGCCCTCGGCCTATCTCCAACCATCGCCTCGGCCGCGGCCCTCGTTGGTCCGGAAGGCGTCCCCCCCTTCGCCGACGACATCCCTCGACTTAGCCAGGCAGTGACGCGAGCCCGGCACATCGTCGAGACTGTCCAGGTGCCCGCGTCACAACTATACGACATCCTCGAGAAGATCAAGGAATTAGAGGTGCAAGTTGCCCTCCTTCTCCCCGACGGCGCTGAAGCTGGACGGCAGCTCGGGTTGGGTGACCGCAACTGCGATGCTCATGAGCTGTTGGCCTACTTGGGCGTCGGCAGGGACGACAGCGTTGCCGGTCGGGTGAGTCCTCCTCCCTCCCTCTTTGGAAAGACTAATTGCTCTTCACAAGCTGTCGTCGCCGCCTGGAAGTTGGGGCACGCCTCTTCTGGCACCAACTCTCGGTTCGAAAAGTCGGCCTCTTCAGCCGGCGGTAAAAACTCTGGTTCTGGAACGTCATCCGCTTCGGACCGTGACGACCGGTCGAGCTCATCATCCTCATCCTCTTCCTCATCATCCTCCTCATCCTCGGGCTCGAGATTTTCTAGCAATTCCGCCAGTGGTGGAGGAGATGCTAATTCAGCTGGACACGTCACGGGTAATAGAGGATCAAACGGCAACGCTGGAAATGCCAACTCGGCTGGCTCAAATGCCGCCAAGGGCGCCTCTGGGTCAGACCGAGGCAACTCTGGTCCCAACGGCAACGGCAACGGCAACGGCGCCGGCAGTGGCAATGGTAACTTGTCCGGCTCGACTGCCGCCAAGGTAGCCGTTGGGTCGAGCAAGGGCAACTCTGCTTCTAACGGGAACGCTGCCGGCGGCAGCAATGCCAACTCGGCCGGCTCGAACGCTGCCAAGGGCGCACCGGGGTCAAATCCGGGCAACCCTGGTCCTAACGGGAACGGCGCCGGTGGTGGCAATGCTAACTCGGCGGGCTCGACCGCTGCCAAGGGCGGCTCAGGGTCAAATCCGGGCAACCCTGGTCCTAACGGGAACGGCGCCGGTGGTGGTAATGCCAACTCATCCGGCTCGACGGCTGCCAAGGGCGGCTCGGGATCAAATCCGGGAAACTCTGGTCCTAATGGGAACGGTGCCGGTGGTGGTAATGCTAACTCGTCCGGCTCGACGGCCGCCAAGAGCGCCTCTGGGTCATCAAACCGGGGCAGCTCTGGCTCTAGCGGGAACGGCGCCAGCAGTGGCAACGCTCACCCGGCCGGCCCGACGGCTGCCAAAGTCGCCGTTGGATCAAAGGGGAGTAACTCTGGTTCTAACGGGAACGCCGCCGGTGGTGGAAACGCCAGCTCGGCTGGCTCGACTGCTGCCAAGGCTTCCTCAGGGTCGGGTGGGAGCAACCCCAGCTCCCAGCCGGTGACTAGCCCCGCTCCTTATAATCCTACTACTGCCGCGGGCGGCGCTTCGCCTAGTGGTGGTTCGACTTGGAGCGCAAGTTCGACTGCTTCGGGGCTATCATCTAGCTTAGCGGCCGCGAGCTCATCTTCCTCCTCTAATAGTGGCTCGGCAAGTGGTTCAGCAGGTAGTTCAGCAGGCGGCTCGGCAGGTGGTCCGGCGGGTGGTCCGGCGGGTGGTCCGGCGGGTGGTCCGGCGGGTGGTCCGGCAGGCGGACCGGCAGGCGGACCGGCAGGCGGCTCGGCAGGCGGCTCGGCAGGCGGCTCGGCAGGTGGCCCGGCAGGTGGTCCAGCGGGTGGTCCGGCAGGCGGCTCGGCCGGGAGCTCGTCTTCCAACTCCCAGGGTGGTTCAGCGGGTGGCAACGCCCCCGCGGGTAACCCAGACTCTTCAAAAGGTGGTGGCGTCTATGAAGGTCTGTTTGGGCCTGATGGGAAAGCCAAGTCGATTCCCGAGTTGGCGTCTGCCACGTCCTGGGCAATCTCGGCTTCTGGCTCGTCACCGGGCCCAAGTCCGGCTCCCGGCTCGGCAGGGGGCGCTGCCGGGGCTTCTGCTGGTTCGCCGTCTGGCCCGGGTGATGGCAAGGCAAAGGGCTCAACCGGCGGCTCTTCATCGGGCACGGGTTCTGGATCCGGGGGCGCATCCGGCTCCGGCGCTGGTTCGGCAGGCAGCTCGTCGTCGAATTCTAACTGGTCTTCCAACTCGACATCCAGCTCCTCATCAGGCTCGGGCTCGACATCTGGTTCCGCGTCTGCTTCGGGTGCTGGCTCGTCAGGCGGCGGGCCGGCAGGCAACTCCGTCCCCGCAACATCCTGGCGTACAGGTTCGGCTCCCGGCGCTCAGCCCGGCTCAGCCGCGGGCGGCGGTGCGGCAGGCGGCGGTGCGGCAGGCGGCGGTGCGGCAGGCGGCGGTTCGGCAGGCGGCGGTTCGGCAGGCGGCGGTTCGGCAGGCGGCGGTGCGGCAGGCGGCGGTGCGGCAGGCGGTTCTGGCAATGCCGGCGGCGGTAGCGGCAGCGGCGGCTCTGCGGCTGGTTCCGGTAGTACTAACGGCGGCGGCGGCGCTACAGCTGGTTCTGCTAATGCCAACGGCGGTAGCGGAGGTGGCGCTGGCGCTGGCGCTGAAGCTGGAAAGGCCGGAGGAGGAGGCTCTGCGAATGGTTTGGATACGAAAGCCAAGGTTGGTAGCGGCGTGAACAGCTCATCCGCCGGCAGCTCCTCAGCGGACGGCGGCTCGGACAAGAGCTCAGTTGCGGACGCCTCCGGAGCAAAGTCGGCAGCGAACTCGGCGTCTGGCTCGGCAGGTGGTTCTGCCTCTGCCGGCAAAGCCTCAGGGGCCGGTTCGACTGATGGCTCTCAGACGGCATCGACTGGCTCGGCAGGTCAACAGGCTGGGGGATCTAGCGGCTCGGGTGACAAGTCGGGAAGTGGTTCAAACGCCAACGGTTCTTCGGCTGGTGCAAGCACCGGGTCTGCCTCGAGCGGCAGCTCAGGGGGCAGTAACGGCAGCGGAAGTGGCAACGGCAGCGGAAGCGGAAGCGGCAGCGGAAGCGGAGCCGGCGGCTCAGCGGCTGGTAATACGGCTGGCTCCGCAACGAGCTCTGCCTGGTCGAGTGGTAAGTCGGATGCCAACGGCGCCAAAGCTAATGGAACCTGCTCAGAAACCGTTTCAGCTACTGGAGCCCCGAGCATCCCCGGCAGCGGCCCCGCCGTTGCTCCGGCCACTACCAGCTTGAGCAACGGTATTGCTTCTTCGGGTGCCACACCGACCAGCAGTTCCGTCGTCAGCTTCAGCAGCCTGTCAGGCGGCGGCGTGGCTGGTAAGCAGGGTGCCGGTACCAGCTCATCAAAGAACTCGACCAGCGGATCTGGGGGTGCTGGCTCTACAGGGAGCAGTAGCTCTGGAGGTGGCCAAGGGAACAACGGCGGCGCGTCCACCGGCTCCAACAGCAAAACAGGCGCGGGTTCCACCAATTCGGGTGCCGGTGCTGGCACAACAGACAAGTCTGGCGGCGGGTCCGGGAGCACTTCCGGCAGCGGCGGCTCTACAAGCAGCACTTCAGGCGGCGCCGGTGGGAATAACCCGAACAAAGCCCCAGGCCCCGATGCGGGCCAGAAGGTCTCGTCAGCTGGCTCAACCAATGGCGCCAGCGGCAGTTTGGGCAGCGGCTCCTCCAACAGCAGCTCCTCGGCCAGCGGCGGCTCCGGGGCCGGTCTTGGCGGCTCATCCAATGGCTCCAAGGGTAGCTCGAGCAGCGGATCAGAAGCCGGTTCCAAGGCCGGTTCCGGCAACGGCGGATCCGGAGGCGGCTCGGGCAACGGCTCCACCAGCATGAACAGCAAGAACAGCACGTCGGATGACAGGTCCGAAAGCAGCTCGAGGCACTCTTCAAACTCGGAGGAGGGCGGTAACGGGTCTGGCGGCGGCGGTGGTAGCAGCAGTTGGAGAAGCAGTTCGAGCAGCAGCAGCAACAGCTACAACCAAACGGGCAACGGCTCGAACAGCAGTTCAAGCTACTACTCTTTCCGCAGCGGACCCGGCGGAGGTTCCAACGGAAGGCCGAACGGCGGCAGCTTCGGCTACACCTTTCTCAGAGGCTCTGACAACGGATCCAACAGCGGCCCGAACCAAGGCTCGGCTCCCAGCGTCAGCAGCAAATCCGTGGCCGGTTCCGGCAACGGCTCAGGCAACGGCTCCAGGGGCGGCTCGCGCAACGGCTATAGCGAAAGCTCTAGGTCCGGCTCGGGTGGCAACGGCTCTGGCAACAACCGCCAGGGCGATGACCGGAACCGCAACTCGGGCAACTCTGGCTCCGACAACGGCTCGAACGGTAATAGGGGCTCGAGGGGCGGTGGCGGCGGCGGCTCCGGCGGCGGTTCAGGCAACGGCTACGAGAATAATCGTTTCTCTAGCGGAGGCTCTGGCAACAATGGCTTTAACTCCGGCTCTGGCAACCGAGGCTCTAATAGCAGATTTTCGAGCGGTGGCGGTTCCGGCGGCGGCGGCGGCGGCGGCGGCTCTGGCAATGGTTCGGGTTCGGGCAATCGCAACGGCGACCGTAACCGCAACGGCAACGGCAACGGCAACGGCAACAGCAATGACAACGGCGACAACAATAATAGCAACTCCTACTACAGCTCTTACTCGAGCGGTTCAAATAATGGCAATGGCAGAAACGGCGGCAACAGAGGCAATAATCGCAATGGCGGCAACAACGGCAACGGCAACAATGGTAACAACGGCGGAAATGGTGGCAACAGCGGCAACGGCAGAAATGGTGGCGGAAGCTCTTACTACAGCTCCTACTCGTCAGGAAACAACAACAACCCCGACGATAACGACGATGGTTCTGGAAACGACTACGGTAGCGGGGGTTCTAACCGCGGCAATGGCGGCGGCGGCAGCTCATACTACAGCTCTTACTCGTCAGGGAACAGCAATGGGCCGATGAACAACACCTCAAACGACAGAGACTCTGATGGCGGTGGCTCGAACGGCGGCAGCTCATACTACAACTACTACTCGTCTGGGAACGGCAATGGCTCCGACAACGACGATGATGATTCTGACAACAACGACTCTGATAACGGTGACTCAAACGGTGGTGATGGTGGCGGCAGCAGCAGCAGCTCATACTACAGCTCTTACTCTTCGACAGGGAACGGCAGCGACCCCAACAGCGGGTCAAACGGCGCCAGCACCCTGCGCCGGTTCTCCAGCGACGACGGTGGAGATGTTGGTCATGGTTCCAGCTATTATTCGGGCCGCAGCTTGGACAAGAGCTCACCGGGTGGCTTCTCCGGTGAGTTAGACAGTGGCCTAGATCCTGGTTCAGAAGACTCGCAGGCCAAGGTAGCATCTAGCTCAAAGGTCGGGTACCCCGGCTCGAGTTCCGAAAAGGGTTACGACGACGACGACGACGATGAAGACGACGAATCACCACGCGCCTACAGACTTCCTGTGACGGACTCTAAAGATGGCCAGCGGACTGCGACCCCCGACTTGTTGGAAGACAGCAACCCATGGGCCAAGACCGCCGGCGCCTCGGGTTATCCCAGCAACTTGAGCAACTCGACAGCTGGCCCGGCGGACGATGAAGTCAACACTGGCTTTGCCATGGGCAGCGCGAGGAAAGCTAAAAACGTAGTGGCGTCTATAAGGGACGGCTTTGCGGCGGGGCTTGACGACGATGATGATGACGACGACGATGACGACGACGACGACGACGACGACGAATTCACCGCTTATTGGGGCATCGGAGACAATGCGACTCCTTCTCGTGGGGGTCTCGACCGTGACGATGCTGCTTTCCCGGCCCAGGACAACGCAGAGACTCAGCAAAGGCTCAGCCTCGACGAAGCTTCCCCTTTCCTGAGCGGAAGCATCGACACGCCATTGGGTCAGGGGAGTTTTGGCGTTGAAGTCGGAGCTCCCCCGGGTGGAAATGGGTCCAACAGCACGGCGATGGTTCAAGGGACACTCAAGGATTCCGCTTTCCTCGGCGGCGGCAAGTTTAACAACACAACGACCGAAAATGAGGCTCTCTCGAGCGGTAACAGGACTAACATGGCAGCAACTAACGAAACCGCTCTTCCGGGCAACAAGAGGGTTAATAGCACGATGACGGCTCAGGGGAGACTCATGGATGCTGTCCCCTTCTTGGGTGGCGGCAAGTCTATGAATGGGATTACTGACGTTGACAGCGAAGGTCCTCGAAGCAAGGCGGCAAACGATGACGAGGACGAGGACGAAGACGAAGATAGGACGACTAAACATGACAGCAGCGAAATAGACGACGACGACGACGACGACGACGACGACGACGACGACAGTATGATGATGAACCATGGCCCTCCTCCCCTTCCCCCAACCAGCAACAAGGCGAAAGAGGCGAGCGTAGCGATGGACCACGACGACAACAACAACAACATGGACGATGGGTCCAACGACTGCACGGAAGTGCTGACGGTGACGATGACGGCTACCGAGACCAAGACGACTACGAAGACGACTACGAAGACGACGACGACGACGGCTACGACAACAGTCACAGCGACGCAGGAACACAGCGTGAAGCATGTGGTAGAAGAGGTGCACAAGCTTCCGCCGTCGCCAGGCATGGCCAAGAACTTCTTCAACTCGACCATTGTCAACAACTTGATAACCTCGCAGAAGCTGCTGGCAACGGTCGGCAGCGATGCGATGCGAACGGCACCGGCGGCGACACCGGCGACGAAGACGACTAGCTGTGCTAGCTTGCATCCAAGCGGCTTCACGACGATTTCGCGAATGCGGAAAGGCATGAAGTTGTGAGAAGGGTTTTCAACTTGGAGTGAAAGGGGGTGGGGGGAGCAAGAAAAGGTGATGGGATGGGATAGGGAATAGGGTTTTCTTTAAGGGGTGCAAGGGGGACAAGGGAAAAGGGGGGGGAAGTTGAGTTAATGGCGGGTAGGGTTTAAGATTGATGTTGTACGCCGTCCATATGTTATCTCTTACCGGTTTGAAAACCCCTTTTCTCCCCTTTATTTGATATGGAAAGAAGGGAAAGGATTTCTTCTTCTTTCTTATCTCTTATAACCCCCCTGACCTTGAACGATTTAGGGGGTAAGAGAGGGAGAGGAGAGAGGGGAGGGGGGGTTTTCAATGTGAATACGAAGATGTGCACGTGAACTGTTTTTGTTTTTCTCAGTCGCCCCAGTAGCCTGTAGGTATCTATCTAGTAAGGGAAGGAAAAAAGAAAGGCGGCGGTGGTGGCATGAATAATAAGAAAGCACGGCGAAGGTCACGATGACGCCTCCCCTCCCGAAAACCGGAGATCCTCGAGGCCGGAACCGTTCCGGCCAGGGTTATCTACGCCTTGGGCCGGCACCATGTGGGGGTGGGAAGGAAGAATAGAAGAGAAGAGAAGAAAGGAGAGAGATATACGGATAATAGAACACGGGTGACTCCGCTCGCTTTGGCCCTTACTAGCTTCTAGTAGGTAGGCTTCTTGTTATCTTTTTCTACTTTACCCTCTTATAAGTACGGGGTCTTCTTAGTGTTGTTAAAGGGGGGAGGGTAGTGGGTTTCAAGCATGGTAGTTGAATTTAGCCTGTGGGTTATGTTCTCTTACGATTCAAGTAGGAGATGATAACCATAAGCCCTTATCCTTACATTATCAGATAAAAAGCCATCGGGGTTAGTATTCAAACGAACACATGAGTTGAGTGAGAAAGGGGAAGATTGATAGCGAAGAAAAAGAGAGCCCCCGTCGTAACCCGGCGGTGAAGAATTTCCAAGGAGCAAGGATAAGGGAAAACTTGGGGCTTCTCGTGAAGAGGTCAGATGAAACAATGCCCCTTTTTCTGTGACGTGGCTTCGTGAAAAAGGGTGGCGAATAAGAAGGGGAATCAAGGAGTCATGAGCATGGCAGTTGAAAAGAGAAGGTAGGGGGGTGGAGAGAGACGGACGGGGGCATGATAAGGGAAAAAAAAAAAATAAAGGCTTATGCTCATCGTGACGCCCCGTCCGTCTTTTTTTTGCCCCTCCGCCTCCTCCGCCGCCGGCGCTGACGAGGCCGGAATCCATTCCGGCCACGGACTACTTAGGCGGCGTCGAAGCCCCCTCCCCCCTTTGTCCACCCCCGGGGAGACGGAGCGGCGCCCACAAACTTCTCTCTCTTGTTTCCTTCCCCCCTTCTAGGTCTTCTCTTATTCTGCTTCCCATAGTAACCCAACCCTTTCTCTTGCCCTTCTCCCTTCTTCACCTCCCCCCCTTTTTCGTCTCGACAGGCCGGAAGGAAGAGGCATATCACAGACACAGACACACACTCTCTCTCACCCTCACCCTCATACATACTTTCACACACACACCATGGGCTCCATCACCAACCCCCCCTTCCAAGTCCTGGACGACACTCGTCCCCAAGACAAGTCCCTACCAGCCTTCATGGTATCCAGGACCCGCGGCTTCCTACCGCGCATGGACCCCATCGTCAACCTGCCAGCCGACTTCGACGCCCTCGAATCCATCCTCCAGCGGATGCCGGTCAAGACGGCCTCGGGCGAACCGGGCCTCCTCGCCCTCAACAAGCTCGGCCCGGAGGTCGACGGCCACTTCCCGGACCTGACCGACGTCATGGATCGCTACGAGGACGACCTCCCGCTCATGAACGCCCTCTATCGGGACTATTCCTTCCTCGCTTCCGCCTATCTCCTCGAGCCGTGCCATGAGCGCTTCGTCAAGGGTGAGGGGTACGGCTTGGGTAGGCAGGTTTTGCCGAGGAATATTTCGGGGCCTATAGCGCGTTGCGCCGAGATGTGAGTTGCTGTTCCCAACCAAATAACAAGTCTCCTCTTTTCCTTTGTTCGTACTCGTTGACGCCTCTTCTCCCTTTTCCAGCTGCGGCTTTAAGCCGTTCATGGAGTATGCTGGTTCCTATGCCCTCTTCAACTATCGGCTGGAAGACCCGGCCGCCGGCCTAGACTACAACAACCTTCGCCTCATCCGTGCTTTCGAGCATGGGCTCGATCCAAGCTCGTCCGAGGCCGGCTTCGTCCTGGTGCACATCGACATGGTCAAGCACTCGGGCCCGCTTGTCGCCGGCGCCATGGACTGTCTGGACGTCGCCTCTCATGCCGGGTCGGCGCTGGGCAGCGTCGAGGAACGTACCGCGCTGAACAAGGGGCTGTCGGCCATGCTGTCGGCCATGGTGAGCATCAACGGCGTCATGGAGACCATGTGGGCCAAGTCGCGGCCTACCGAATACACGAGCTTCCGGACCTTCATCTTCGGCATCACGTCGCAGTCCATGTTCCCCAACGGCGTCGTGTACGAGGGACTCAACGACAACCAACCGCTCTCGTTCCGGGGCGAGAGCGGCGCCAACGACTCCATGGTTCCGCTCATGGACAACCTGCTACAGGTTCCCATGCCGGACACGCCGCTGACGCAGATCCTCAAGGACTTTCGCCAGTACCGACCGAGCAACCACAAGGCCTTTTTGCAGTTCGTCAAGGACAAGTCGCTCGAGGTGCAGCTCAAGGCCTTTGCGCTGGGACGGGGGGCGGCGGCGACGACGACGGCCAAGGGTGGAGCCGAGACGGATCAGCAGCAGCAGCAGCAGCTGATACGCGAGTCGCGGAGCTTGTGGCTTCAGCTTCTCAACCAGGTGCGAGATTTCCGTTGGAGGCATTGGTGCTTCGCTAGGGAGTATATCCTGAAGCGCACTTCGCACCCGACGGCCACGGGAGGCAGCCCCATCGTCACCTGGCTGCCTAATCAGCTCGAGGCGGTGTTGGAGGAGATGGCGCAGCTGTATACGTCGTCGGAGGGGTTGGGTAGGACGTGCGATGATATCATGGAGTCGGCGATGCGTCAGCGGGAGACGCTGCGAAAGGAGGTTGACAAGTATTGCGCCGAGCGAGGTGTGACGAGGGGGTGAGGATCTGGAGATGCGTTGTGGAGGAGGAGGAGGATGATGATGAGCAGTTTCTTTACAGTGATGAGGGAGGGAAGATGAGGTTCATCATGATGACAGCCTCAGGGTGGTAGTGAATGATAATGAGGAGGTTGATAAGGAGGGGATGAGGGGGGCGGTCTGTCGGCCCGAGAGAAAGTCCTGCGAGTGTGTATGTATGTGCGGATAGTAGTAGCCAGAGATCATCCATCCCCTGCTATCAGTCTATCAGATGCCAGATGCCAGCCCATCAGGTAGTACGGATATCTACCTCCTCCTCACATGCACCCATGCATACGGATAGTAGACGCCTCCTTGCCCCATGTACGACAGCAAGTCGACAGCACGATGCCAACTAAACTAAGTCGACGCTTATTCGTCACCATGCATCTTCGCCACCAGTCTCTCGCCAACCTCGTACAAAACACAGCCTATCACGCACCAATACCATCATGGCCTTATCCGAGCAAGCACCTCTCCGGCACATGATGCTGTCCATCATCATTCACCGAGACGCACGTCGGCAGCCATGAAGACGGCGCTAATTTGCGTCGCCGGCCTCGTCGTCGCCGCCGCCGCCGCCGCCGGTGACCGACCCGTATCTGCGCCGGGTCTTGTCCCTCGTTACGGATACCCCGACCACGTTCCCCGTCCCGTGCCGGCTCCGAGACACGGACCCGTCCGTCGAGCTATCGGAGACGGCTTCTGTCGCCGAGGCTCTCACAACTGTAAGCTGGAATCGTCTCATCAGGGGGGGGAAATTCAATATGTGCTCATGGACAGATAGGCCTCGACATCGGACATGCCGACCAGTGCTGTGACGACGAGAGCTACTGTTACGTTAACAGGAAATATGAGCCGCGATGCTGCCCCGTCGGCTCCAACTGCGTCGACGACTCCCCTTGTAAGAGCGACAGCTTCTTTTGCAGCAAACCAGCCGATAGACTCGGCTGCTGTGGGAGACTGTGTCCACAGACGAGTCACTACCTGTGTCCGCAGAGCTTGGGAGGCCGATGTTGCCCTTATGGTGCGCAGTGTCAGTCCGGAGGGAACTGTCTTCAGACGAAGACGTCGATGATGACAACGACGACGGCGACGACAAACCCGACCGCTGCCGGCTCTGGCTGCTCGTCTCAACAGTACGATTGCTCCGACGGCACAGGCTGCTGTGGCCTCAGTCAGCTCTGTGCGCGCGTGAGCGAGACGGCCTACTGCACCCCCGTCGACCGAGGCCTCTCGCGCGGAGCCCTTGCCGGCATCGGTGTCAGCGCCGCCGTGGCCATAAGCGTCGTCATCGGCGCGGCCGTCTGGGTGTGTCTGTCTTGTCGAAGACGTGACAAGGACGAGCTGCGGATCACGTCGACGTCGCCGAGGCATGGTCTGACCGAGGACTATTCCGGTCCGAACCCCGTGTCTGGGCCGTATACCGAGTCGGCCGTTCCCAGCGCTACCCGCCTGCTGGGGGGGTTACCACGAGCCGTTCCGACTCGACCTGATGGACCCGGGGACATTGCCGCCCCTGTCGAAATGGATTCGGAGGAGCGACGACGATGACCGCTGGTCTCTTCTTTGTCTTCTTCTTCTTCTTCTTCTTCTTCATCATCATACAATACCTAATCTACAATACCCTCTTTTCTACCTAGTTGTCTAGCTTGCCGGCCGTATGCCTTCCTCGACCATTGTACAATCAAAAGAACGATCTAAAACGCCGATCTTGCTTTTCCCATGAGTGGTTTTTGTTAAGAGTTTCCCTTCAATTTGCCGTGAATCCCCTTTTTTCCAACGCCAATCCGCCACCCGGAAGTTTCGAGATGATGATGAGACAATAGAAGAACGAAGAAATGTCGGGGGTGAAGGGGGACTGATATCGGTCACACAGAAACACAGCGGTTGGCCTGAGTTGACGATTCTTTCCGTTTCTTCCCCCCCCGTCATCACCTTTCTCTCCTCAAGACACGACACCACCAAACGGCGCGCTGTTCCGCAGGTCCTTAACCAGGTCTTCGACGCTGCTGAGGTGTCGACTGAGCAAGCCCTGCTTCTCCTCGGTAGTCAGCGTCATGACGGCGCCGGTCGAGCCCGCAGAAGTCTTCTTCCGCTTGGACTGAGCGGCAAAGGCGCCGACCAGCTTGCTGGGGCTGCGCTGCATCATGGCGGGGACGGAGTCGCGCTGGTCGGCGCGAGGGATCGAAGGCGTCTCGGGCATCAGGTAGCAGTAGAGGAACTCGACGAGCTTGAGCTTGACTTCGCGCGTCGTCGAGCGCGACTT
Organism: Ophiocordyceps camponoti-leonardi (nom. inval.); assembly: GCA_003339455.1. Classification (NCBI taxonomy): domain Eukaryota; kingdom Fungi; phylum Ascomycota; class Sordariomycetes; order Hypocreales; family Ophiocordycipitaceae; genus Ophiocordyceps; species Ophiocordyceps camponoti-leonardi. The sequence goes on along the minus strand of PDHP01000204.1, from coordinate 5,373 downwards.
GAAGAGCGACGTTACCGTCAACAGGCCGTCTAGGGCTTCGAAGGTGCGCGTGTTGGCTGGGGCGTCGAGGAGGGCGACGACGAGGGTTAGGAGGGTGGCCGATTGGATGGCTGGGCAGTTGAAGGGTTCGAGAAGGTCGAGGAGGAGCTGAATTTGTTCATTTTGAATCTCTCGCGTCAGGTTTTAAATCGAGAAAAAAGTGTAGCAAATAAAGAGAGGAGATAGGGAAAAAGGGGGGTTATCACTGACGTTCATGTTTTGCTCCCGCGCAAACAACGACTTGCTAGGCGGATGCAGCAGAAGCAGTCCCTGCACCAGATCCAAAGCGCTGAGGATGAGAATGTCATTCTGCCCATCGCTGCCCTTAGCCATCAGACGGTCGAGGGTGCCGATCAGACGAAGGGCCACGTTCCACTCGAAGCCCTCCTGCAGCTTGAAGAATTCGCGAAAGGCCGGGTCGTGCGATAGGCGACCTAGGTCTTTGCGCGGGGGGGATTGCTGTTGCTGCTGTTGTTGCTGTTGCTGTTGCTGCTGCTGCTGCTGCTGCTGCTGTTGCTGCTGTTGACCGTCCGCGTCGGAGAGGCAGATCTGAGCCAAGAGGCCTTCCACCTGACGTAGGCCCTTTCGTACTTTGGGACCATCGTATGAGGAGAGGTTGTCGAATGCGAGTGAAAGCAAGGATTCCATTATTTTCTTTCCCCCCCTTCACCCTCTCTCTTTATCGTCCGTGCGGTTGCTTCTGTTCCCTTCTCACTCCTTCACCTTGCTCTTCTTCTTCTCTTCTTCTGTCCCACTCCTCTTTCTTCCCCTGATGAAATGAGGCTGGTCCGCGATGTGATTATTAAAAAAAAACAATAAAAGGATATCCGGGGATGGGATTGTGCCCTCTGCTTTAAGATGTCGATATGTATGACTTGCAAGGGGAAGGGGAAATAAGAGGGGGGGGGGTGTTGGATTAAAAGAAACTGCACGGTAGAGAACAAAGAGGAGGAGGAGGAAGAAAAAGAATAGGAGTGTGCGCGTCGGGGAGGAGACTTTTGGCCCCGTACGACGTGATGGTCGACCGTTGACGGGGCAACAGGCCGGGGATGGGGCCGCATATGTGGGGCCGCTTCGAACGGAGAAACGGGCCGTTGATGAGCGTGGAGTTGGGTTCCTTTTTGGTGTAGCGTAGCGTTCGGGTTCTATTACCTAATGAACGGAGGTCTTCTACCATCCAACCGCCACACCTGTATCCGTACTGGCTGGCTATAGGTAGGTTCTTGCAGCTCGTTCGGATCAGCCAGCCCCTTGCTTCTTCGTCATTCTTCTGATACGAATTCATTTCTCCGTGGACCTAAAGTCGTCACATTATACTCCGTATATGCTCCGTCGCTTGTGCTACGAGGCAGTCGAGGCTGACAGAACTCCGCTGACTCAGCCATCACAACCTCCGTCTTCTCTCTCTAGAACCTACCACGAAAGCACTAAGCAAGTCAAAGCCCAATGAACCATCTAAGGCTTGAAACCGAACCCTTCCCCTTTCCTTTCCCCTCCTCAAAAACAAGGGAGAGAGAGCCCGCTCAACCCTCTCAAGCTCGAACAGCCTCCATCTACTCTCGCAGCATGAGGTTGCGTCGTGGAAGGCTCTTCGTAATCTCGGCTCCGCTGCAATCATCCTACCGACTCTCCCCCGCCCTCCCTCGCCGCCGATGACGCTGCCCGTTTGGGCCCGCGACCTCCGATACGACGCTCCTCCAACTTGCCCCGACCGTTGAATCGCATGTCTTTTTTACTCACTTTACGCCTGACGTCGTTTTCTTGTGAACTCTCAGCGTCCTAATCGATTTGTCGTCTGTGCGTCACGGACTGGACATTGTCTTGATATAGGCTTTTTTTTCCCTCTTCGATCCGGATACGATCGCTTCTCTACATAATCCTTCTCTCCCCCCCCCCAGGATACATTAACCTACCCTGTCCTCTTTCGTTTCTTGCGACCATGTCCCCTCCTCCTCTTCCTTCATCCTCCTCACAGACCATCTCCGACAACGATCCTCCACCTTCTTCTAATCCCCTGGTATCGCCCAACGCCATCCCACCCCGGACATCTAGTACCGGACTTCACTCCCGCTCCGGTCATAGCAACAGCAACTTGTCGCACTCAGGCTCGGTTCTTCGTCCCGTCTCCGAAGCCGACTGGCTCGGGCAGAAGAAGCCACAATACTCCTCTTCATCCAACATCAACTGGCTCTCGCCCGCCCTCGACGGCTTCCCAGGCGCAGCCATGCAACAACAAGACGTCCGTCCGCCGTGTCCCGCCCCTTCTCTCGACCCTAATCCCGAACGCTACGCCCACGACGACCTGCAGTTCACCCCTGACCGCTCCTGGACCGAGGGCAAGGAGCGGGTCATCAGGGCACCCTTTGAATACGCCATCAGCCATCCGGGCAAGGACTTTCGCTCCCAGGTCATCAGCGCCTTCAACGTCTGGCTGCAGGTGCCGCCCACCAGCCTTCAGGTTATCACCAAAGTTATCGGTATGCTGCATGAATCGTCGCTGCTCCTAGACGATGTTCAGGACTCGTCCGAGTTGCGCCGCGGCTTTCCCGTCGCCCATAGCATCTTTGGCATTGCTCAGACGATCAATGCAGCCCATTACATCAGCTTCGTCGCCTTGCGCGAGCTTCAGCAGCTTAATAGTCCGCGTGCCATCTCCGTCTTTGCCGATGAGCTCGTCAATCTGTTTCGCGGCCAGGGCATGGATCTGTTCTGGCGTGATACCCTTACATGTCCCTCCGAGGACGACTACCTAGAGATGGTTGCCAATAAGACGGGCGGGATCTTCCGCCTTGGCATCAAGCTCATGCAAGCCGAGTCGGCGGCTACCATCGACTGCGTGCCTCTGACCAACCTCATCGGTCTCATCTTTCAAATTCGAGACGACTACCTAAATCTATCGTCGACAGAGTACTCGATCAACAAGGGAATCTGCGAGGATCTTACCGAGGGCAAGTTCTCCTTCCCCATCATCCACAGCATCCGCTCCGACCCCGGCAACCTACAGCTCGTCAACATCTTGAAGCAGAAGACGACGGACGTCCAGGTGAAGCGCTACGCCGTCTCGTACATGGAGGGGACGGGCAGCTTCGCGTACACGCGCCGCGTCATCGCGACGCTGATCGAGAGGGCGCGCAAGATGGTGCTCGACTTGGATGCGGGTCAGGGCAAGGCCGATGGTATCCTCGAGATCTTGGACAAGATGGCGGTGGAGTGACACAGTCTTTTTTCTTCTGTTCTTTCATTTTATTCTTCTTCCTGGCTGAGGGAGTCTTCTCAGCGATTTGGCTCAGGGCTGTCTCAGACGTACATACATACATAATCCCTTCAGGGAGGGAAGAGAGGGGCAGGGCAAACGACAGGGAGCAGACGAACATGTATGAGGCGTCTTTGTTTTTTCTAATTTGTGACGAAGACGACGATGACGACGGACGAAAACTACGAGAAGCGGAGAATGTACGAAAGGAGGACGTCACATGGTGATACCAAGATGGACAGGACAGTAGAAAGAAAAAGATATTTTTCTCAGTGTTGAAGCGGATTGCTCTCACGCCACTTTTTCCAAGACTGAAAAGCCCACCGATGTTGTATCTAGATGGGGGAATGGGATCCCAAAACGCCAGGCCGAAAGATAGAAACGCTTGAAAAAGAATAGATAGACATAAAGATGGGGAATGGAAACTTCACGAAGCGGCCGATGGCGTGGCGGCTCGTCTTTTAACCAGCCTGACCCAACGCCTCCTCCGCCACTCGCCTCGCCTGCTGCTGCCGTCGCCGTCATCGCCTTCTTCCCAACTTGGCTGGGCCGTTGCGTCGACGGGCTTCTTGCTCGCGGCGAAAGGAGGCTGGGAGTAATCGACGACGCCGGTGCGAGCCTGCCTGTCGTCATACATGTCGTAGACCCAGCGCTCGCCCTCGGTCTCGACCTCGACGCCGGTGATGATGCGGTCCTCTACCCACTCGCGGCTCCAGAGGTCGAGCGCCCACTTCTTCTCGCTCCAGTGCCAGCCCGGAGGCGGGAGGACGTCCTCGAAGAAGCGGGAGCCGCGGGGGCGACGGCCTGCGATGCGGGAGGGCGAGAGCGGATCGTAGGGCTCGGGCGAGAAGAGCCATGGTTCCCACGCGTCGGCGTCCGGGTCGGCGCGTTGCAGTTCGAAGATTTCCGCTTCGCGCGTTTCCGGCGCCGAGTCGAGGATGACGTCGGATGCGGTCAGGCGGTCGAGGAGGGAGCGGGCGTCTTCTTGTGGGGGGTTTTGATGATGGTGTTGGAGGAGGAGTTGCTTGAGGCGCGGATGCTGAGAGAGGACGACGGCCCAGCCGCCGACGAAGAAGATGAGGCGCCAGGGGATGACGTGGGCGGCCAACGCCATGACGAGGGCGGCGGCGACGAGGATGAGGAAGACGGTGGAGGAGAGGGCCTCGTTGCTGAAGTCCGTCACGGGGACGACGAGCTTGACGATGTGATCGTGAGCGTGGGAGAAGTCGGCCATGCTATTCTGCAGATCGCGCATGTTGCGAAAGAAGTCCCTGCTGAGATCCTTGGCCGGCGGCCGGACCGTGGGCGCGGGCGGAGCGAGCGGAGGACCACGAGGCGAGTACCCGACGCCCTGCTCGCTCGAGAGCGTGCCCCGCGGCGGAGCGGGATGACGGGCTACGAAGGCCGGCACCAGGACGCCGAGGAGGAGAACCACCAGTGGCAGGACCGGTAGAAGATGGGGGTCGAGACAGACGAAGGAGTAGACGGCTAGCAGCGACATTGTGTGCGTCGGTCGGCGCCACGAAAGGAGACGTTCGGCTTTGGCTTGGAAGCGGAAGACGACGCCGATGCGGGCGTTGAAGAGGCGGAAGTTGTAGGACATTGTCGTTATGTTGAAGCCGGGGCGTTGGGCGTGAGGTGAGGCTTTTGTTTCGGGCATTTCGGAGCCGTCGACGGGGATCACCTGCTGGAGCAATCTAAAGGAAGGATCACAGATCGCAAGTCAGATCAGGAATAACGAAGGAACCAGTAGAAGCTGAAGAAAGGGGGGGGGGGGGGGGGGGGGGGGCGTCCCAACCCGGGGGGGGGGGGGAGGGCGGCCCCCCGGCGGGGGGGGGGGGGGCCGGGGGGGGGCGCGGGGGGGGGGGGGGGGGGGGGGGGGGGGGGAGTCCGGGCGGGGGCGGAGGGGAGAGATGACAGGGCAGACTGCTTCATCAACGATGGAGCTGATTAGTTGGGTTTATAGTATCCGTAGTCGAGATAAGAAGAAAAAAAAAAAAAAAAAACTGGGGATATGAAGAAGGCCGCATGACAAGGATATCGATGGTTATCAGGGAGGCTTGGTTCTTGAGTAGGGGTAT
>PDHP01000203.1:27796-61905 GCA_003339455.1 Ophiocordyceps camponoti-leonardi (nom. inval.) | reverse complement strand
TGCCCTAATAGGCGGCTATAAGCCCTATAACTAAGGGCGACTATATTATATAATCCTTCCCTTCCTAATACCTTTATACGCTTATACGTATATTCTCCTACGGCCTCCGTATATTCTAACGAATATATATTAGAAGCGTTTTTAGAAGCGATTCTACTACCTAATTATATAAGTTTAGTAAGAACTTTATAATACTAAATATATTATTAATATATAGGTTAATAAAACGATATTTTTAACTTACTAGCTATAGTATAAGGTTTCTCTCGCCTAATAGCTCTATATTATAACTAATAAGGCGATTCTCGAGATTATTTTCCCTTTTATTATTATTAAGATTACGAAGGAACTTAAGCCTCCGAAAAGTCGTATAGTCCTAATTTACTAAATCCGAGATATCGAGTCCTATAAAGAGTATATTAATAAGTACCTTAAATAGTATCTTAAATTCGATAAAATACTTATTATTAAATCCCTATAGGAAGACTATAAATCCGGCGGTAATCGCGGAGACTAATAACCCTTTTCGGGGGGGGAGAAGCGCGAAGAAAAACGTAATTATAACCGAGGATATTACTATAATAATAACTAAGGATATTATTATAATAACGATCGAGGAGGGTATTATAATTATAAGAACTAAAATATATATAACCGCGATAATTCCTAGTACTATAGTAATAATTCCTATTACTATAGCCGTATTAACTATATCGAAAAGAAGAAAAAAAAGAAGGTATATTTTAAGGATAAATACTAAGTTAATAAACCTAGTACTAATAAAGGGGAAGATAAGCTATCGTCCGCTTTATCCGCTTTATCCGAGGAGAATACCCCCGAAGAAAACGCGGGATATACCTTCCTTATTAAAGCCTAAGAAGGTAACCCTTAAGGAGCCTACTAATACGGTAAATATAGCCGACGATTTCCTATTACTACCGCCCTAAATAAGTATATTATTATAAAGGATTATATTAGCCTAAAAAGAATCCGCTAGGAGACTAAGTAAGGCCCTAAGGCTTACGAGTACTCCTATTATTATTATAAGTTTCCTTTAGGAAACGGCCTATATAAGTACTTATAGAACTCGACTAAGGTAGGCTAGCTTATTTATTAAAAATAGGGTAAGGTAAAAGCTCTAGAAACTATTAACTCTAAGGTAATTTACGTCCTTAAGCTAATAAAGGCTAGGACTAATATATAAGGAATTAATTCCTACTTATACCTCCGTATTAAGGTATAGGCTATACCCGATAAACTTAGCTTCGAAGTTTATCCTAATATAGGCTATAAGAATCTACTTATCGACTATAAATTTATTTAGAACTTTAAGTATAAGGTCGAGGAAAGGAAGCCTATACCGATTAGAGGGATTTTAGGAGAGCTTTTTATTTATACGACTTAGGCTACTTTCTCCTTCCTATTCCGCGGGTTTAAATCGGATAGATTACCTATAGGATTCTCTAGGTTTACCGCCTTAGGATAGGTTATCGATAACCTAAGCGCTAGAGCTTTACTAGGTAATACCTTCCTCTAGCCTTATTAAGGAAATATCGACTATAGGATTATAATAATTTATCTTAGTACCCTAGCCGACTTTAAGATTCTATTCTCTATAAATAAGCCTCGGGTTAATATTATAAGGAAGGTCTAATATCGAAGGAAGGTAATAATCCTAGTAGGTAGTATAATTATAATCCCTACTAAATAAAAAGAAGTTCTATCTAAAAGGTCTTTTTCTTTCTATAGTATTCTACCTAGTATTCTATATACTATTATCGATTCGAAGACTCTATAGGTAATTACCGCTTATAATTAGTTAGATAAGCTACTTATTCTCGATTAGAAGGTTAAGTTAGAATACCTAGAGGAATAGAAGGACTCGGGCTTCCTTACTATCGAGTCTATTCCGGTAGGACTTACCCTTTTCTATAATATATAATTAGGCCCTACGCTTTCGATAGAGAATAGTATCGTATTAAGAGTCGATATTAACCTAATACTTTTTAGTATTTAGAATAAAAGTATTACTAGTAATAAGCCTACTAAATCCTTTATCGTTAAGACTCCTCTAACGCTATCCTTTAACCCCTTATTAACGCCGTTCTTTAACGCTATCTTCGCCTATACATAGGGTTAGGAGCCTATAATCGCCCCTACGGAATTCGTACTAATCGAGGAGGTCCTAACTAAAGAGCTTACGTATAGCCTCCTACTCGTATAAAGGCCTATAAACCTACCGGAGGTTCTTAATAGTCTTAGGAGCTATATATATAATAAAGACCCCTTAATTACGTAGGGTTTTCTACGTATTATCGAGTATTATTATTATCTTTAGGAGGATATAGGTAATGCGTACCTTAAACCTAGAGAAGAACTCTTAGTACTATTCGCTCCGGATTAGTATAAGTAAAAGGTTATATAATAGCCCTACCTATAGGGTATTAAAAATCGTAATCTAATTAATAAAATATATAATCGTTTATACTATTAGGGCTAACTAGAGTAGGTTAAAGGGCTAACCCCCTTTATTTCCCTAGTTTTTATCGTCTAGAGAATAGTCGATAAGTAGCCGAAAGGCCGCGTTATTATAAACCTATATAGTATTAATAAGGTTATAATTCCCGACTCTTATCTACTATTATTATAAGAGAATATTATATATACTATCTAAAGTAATCGTTTTATTACTATTATTAACGCCTTATAATTCTTTTATTAGTTTAGGGTCTATAAAGAATATTAGGAACGCTTTACGATTACGAGTTATTATAGCTTCGAAAAGTTTACTATAGCGCTTATAGGCTTCTATAATAGCCTAGTATTCGCTTAGAGATATATAGACTATAAGTTACGCTATTACTACTCGTTTTATTATACCTTTATCGATAATATTATAATATTCTCGCGGACTATAGAAGATTATCGGAAGTACTTAACTATTACCTTTAGCCTTTTCGATAGTCTTAATATTATAATAAATCTAAAGAAATCGTAGATCGGCTACCCTTCTATATAATTACTTAGTTATCGTATCGATAGACTTAGTATAAGCTCTTTAGCCGAGAGAATTATAGTATTTACCTCGCTTTAGTTCCCTATAACTCTATAAGATCTTAAAAGCTATATTAGTATAACTAGCTTTTTAAGATCTATAATTCTAGAGTATTACTATTAGGTGCACCCGAGATATCTATTAGGTACACCCGCAACCCAGATAGGAAGTACACCTTCCCGATTGGGAAGACCACCCCGTACTAGCCTACGCCACCTAACTTAGGTACAAAGACCTGGTAGATCTTGGAGTTACTAGTCGCGCCGCCGTACCTCCCTATCTCTTCAATTGAAGCCGTAGGCCGGCCGCGATCCTTATAAATAGGTAGGCAGCGGCAGTAAGGCCGGCCGTGATCACTCTGTGCGGGCAGCGCCGGCCTGATCCCTCTGTGCAGGCAGCGGTAGTAAGGCCGGCCGTGATCCGTGTATGCAGGCAACGGCGTTAAGGCCGGCCGTAATCCTTATATGGCAGCGGCGTTGACGGCGGCGCGAAAAAGTGACCTCTCTTGTACCATGCCTTTGTACTAGAGATAGGTGGCGTCGGCTGGTACGGGGCAGTCTTCCCGTTTGGGTTGCGGGTGCACCTAATAGATATCTCGGGTGCACCTAATAGTAATACTCTAATTCTATACTATAATTAGATTATCGCGCCCCTATAGGCCCGGAAAGTCGCTCTTCTACGCTATAAACGTAATATTAGTAGGGTAGTTATAGGAGAGCTATAAAAACGGAAAGCCTTTATATATTCCGCCTTATTTAAGCCGACTCTATAAGAACTTAACGCCTTCTATACTATTTAAATAGATATCGCCTCCTACTATATACTTCGCTATATAGACCTAAATTATCGTTTATTCTATTAACTCGATAACTCTCTATAGTAAGGCTTTACGGCTACGTTCTACTATCTTCGTAATAATAAATAATAGCTAGGTAATCCTATTCTAGTTAAATCTATAAAGCCTATTTACTTTCTTTCCTATAAATTAACCTCTACCGAATAATCCTATAAACCCTCCGAACTTAAGGTTAGCTACCTTATTTAAGTAGTTAAAAAGATACGGGTTATAGTATAATCGAATATACTCCCTTTAATCGTCCTAATAGATTATTCTACTATAAAGTAAATCTATAAGAAGCGTACCCTTAGTACTACTAGTATTAACCGCGCTAACCGCCGTTTTATTATTACTAGTATTTATCTCTTATAGTATAATTTATAAATCTACTATTTACCCGGGGAAAAGAACTTCGTCCCTAATACCCTAAGTCGACTAACTACGCTTAAGATTAATAGTCTTCTCGAACGTAAAAACCCCGACTTTTAAATACTCGACTATACTTTCGTCGTTTCTAAGGCGATTATAAATCCCGCTATTAAAAAAGTATTCTCTATAGGCTATCGTTCGGATATATATTTCTCTAAGATTATCGATATATTTAAAAACTATAAGGATACTATTACTTCTTCTTAGGCCCCCTAAATCGTAAAGGCTAAGAGGTAGGGTATCCCCTTTTTCTTATAGAATAGTCTACTATATTATTAGACTTCGATAGGATACGAGCGTTTATATATACTATACTACGAGGCCGATAAGATTATTATAGTAGCGTATAATTAGCGGAATTACTTTAAAGAGGTCTATACGCTCTAAGACCTTAAAGCGTATATAATCCAGGATATAATAAAGTATATAAAGAAATATATTACCGCCTATAAAGCCTACTACCTTAGGTAAATAGACTAATAGCCTACCGCCGGGATTTATACGCTAATTAGAGCCCCTAGAGTCCTTATAAAAAGTATTATAATAGACTTTATTACTAACCTTCCTCCGACGGATTCTATAGATTCTCCTTAGGCTATAAAAGGCTTCGATATATTTAACTTCCTTTTAACGGTTATATACCTCTTTAGTAAAAGAATATTACTAATTCCTAGCTATTTAATGTATAATACCGTAGATTAGGGATAAACGCTAGGTAGGTAGCTTCTTTTTTACGACTAAGGTATACTATTAGTTATTATTAGCGATTACGATTATAAATTTAATTCGGACGTATAATACGAGCTCTAGTCGGTATTCGGAACTAAGATTATTATAACTATAGCGTATTATCTATAGGCTAACGGCCTATCCGAGCGCTATAATTAGACTATTAAGACTACCCTCCGCTTATCGTATATTAAAAAGCTAATAATCGATTAGAAGTTACTAGTACCCGCCTTATAATAGAACCTAAATTCCGTATATAATTTAAGGATTAAGATAATAGCTTACGCCTATTTATTCAGGTATCCGCTATACGCGCCTACGGAGTCCGCTAATAATACCTTAGTAAACGATATCCCGTACCTACGGGAGGCTATTCGCCGCTAAGCGAACTTTATAATAAACCTAGCTATAATAAGGGCTAAACGGTAGTATAACGTAAAATACCGGCTAATTCTTCTAAAGCCTAGGTAAAAGGTCTACCTTAGGCTTTATAAAGGATATTATACGCTTAGATAACCCTCTAAAAAATAATCATAATAGTATAAGAGTCCGTATATTATTAAGCGGATAGTTAACCCCTTAGCTATAAAGCTCGATCTACCTATATATACTCGTATTTACCCGGTAATATCTATTAAGTACCTTTAACCCGTTTACGAGGGCTATTTTAAAGACGAGGAGCCTAGGGCTATAAAGGCTATATAGGATCTACTAGAGGCCGCTAGCGAGAGAGATATATATTATAAGATTAATTATATTATACGCGTTAAAAACTAATACTTTAAATAGGGTAAGCCTTATTAATAGTATTTAGTCTACTAGAAAGGTTAGGGAGTTAATAACGATTAATAGGTTAATACTATCGCTATTTTATAAGGAGCGATTAACGCCTTTAAGGCGTAGTAGGCCCCTACTATACGCTAATCCCGCCGTAATTAGCGAATAAGATAATCGGCCTTTTCCCTCGTATTCTTCCTTTTTCTTACTTTTCCTTCTTATTTATTTTCCTTATATATCGGGAATAGATTAATAGGATAATATATATAGGATTACTATAGGTAGTAATCTTTAAGGTATAGTACTATAATATATATTCGTTAGAATATACGGAGGCCGTAGGAGAATATACGTATAAGCGTATAGAGGTATTAGGAAGGGAAGGATTATATAATATAGTCGCCCTTAGTTATAGGGCTTATAACCGCCTATTAGGGCACGCTCTCCGTATATAGAGTACGGAGTAGAATTATTACTCTTATATTATCTTAATCTAGCCCTAAGTATACTATACTAATTAGTAATTATCTTAGTTTATACTAAATAATTATAGATTAGTAAGAATAAAGAGATAATTAGCTAAAAAGAACTAAGCTATTATACTAACTCCTCTTTTTAGCCGAATATCGTAAGCTAAGAAGGAAAAGATTAAATATACTAAAAAGATATTTAATAGAACGTCTAGTACGTTTACTAACCTATTAATATAATTAACTTTTACTTTAGTTTCTTATCCTTTAACTATAATCCCTATTAAACCTTTGATTTTTTTTCCTATAATCTTAACCTTTAATTTATCCTATAAAGTTTATTTTAATTTTCTTAACTCTTACTTTCTTTACTAAGCTTATATTAAATTACGTAATTCTATAATAAACCCCTACCTTTAAAGATAGTTTTCTTAGCTCTAATAGACTAGCTAGAATCCCTAGCTCCCCTAGTACGGAATCCCCCTTCTATAGGACCTACCCCTACTTATATATTAGATTATAAACCTAAATTCCTATTATACGAAGAAATAGTTCTTAATAGCTATATCGATATACGTATTTAGAAATTAACTATAAGGCCTTAATTCTAGGACTTAGAACCTAACCTTATATAGGCCTTATCTATAGAGGAACTTATAACTTACGTTATAAGGGTTATTTACGATATTATATATAACCCGCCTAGAGGAATTAACCTTTTATACCTCCTTTATTATAAATTCGCTAATTAATTAACCTACTAGTTTAACTAAGTTTATTAAACTTTCTACCGAAAACTCCTTTATATAATAATAGAATATAACCTTATTCTTCCTAAATTATTATCCTTAAATAATACTTTTATATAGAAGATTATACGAATTCTAATACTTAATAAAACGCCTTAGGAATCTAACTTAAACCCCCGATAATCCCTATTATATAGGATATAAACTCCTACCCCTTAGATAATTAACTCGATTTATCCCTAATCTTATTATTCTAATAATTAATCTACTAAGGTTCTATCCGCTTCCCTAGACTATTCTTAACCGGATTTACCCCCGACTTATACTTTATTACTCGCTTATAATATACTAATAACCCGTAGCGTTTCCCCTATCCAAGAACTTCTAATATATATTCGTTAGAATATACGGAGGCCGTAGGAGAATATACGCATAAGCGTATAGAGGTATCGGGAAGGGAAGGATTATATAATATAGTCGCCCTTAGTTATAGGGCTTATAGCCGCCTATTAGGGCACGCTCTCCGTATATAGAGTACGGAGTAGTATTATTACTCTTATATTATCTTAATCTAGCCCTAAGTATACTATATAATAGTAATTCTACTTCGCTTATAGCGATAACTTTACGATTATTTTAATCGGATAATTAAATAGGCTTCTTACTAGTCCTTATAATTAGATAGGCCTTACGCTAATCCTTATAATCGGATAAGCCTATAAGCTAGTCCTTATAAATTATAAATTATACGACCCTCTATAATAGTAGTATCGTATCCTCTTAAGACCCGTAGTACTTTTATAACGCTATAGACTACTTATTACGTTCCCCGCCTATCTAATTTACGGAGAACCTAGATAATATCTTAGGTTCTATAGGTATAATAGACTAATTAAGGAGACTCGGTAAAATAATAAGCCTCGTTAAAATAAGATACGTTATAGCTAAGAATACCTCCGCCCCTATAGGAAAGGGGAAGGGACCCGTATAAAAAAAGGGGGAGCCTAGCTTTCGAATAAGCTCTCGTATAAACGAGCCTAGTACTAGTATAGGGGAGCCTAGTTCTTATACTATAGATAAGGTAGACTCTAACCCGGAAAACGAGGGCGCTATTATTAGGGAGATATCCCCAGAGCCTATAAGAAATAAGGGGTATTAAAAGTCCGTATTCGTTAACTCGGATAACCCGGTTAAGTATATAGAGGAGTTATATTAGGGTATTTAGACGGATAGTAAGTTCCGACTTATAATTATATAGGCTTTACGCTTCTATAAGTTTCTTACTAAATAACCTACTATAACTACTCTAGACTTATTTACGAACTACGATTTAAATCGTATAAACGCCTATTATATAGCTATTTATTATTTTAAGCGTACTTATCCTAGAATATATTATAAAATACTCTAGTATAAAAGTACGAGGGACGAGTACCTCGATATAGTAGGGATTATTCGAGCCTATCTTAAAAGGTATTATACGGATAATATCCTCGAGCCTAAGGTCTTCTTATATAACCTTTTCGTACTTATCGACGAAGGAGAGTTAGAGGAATTATATCCTACTAATTACGAGCCCTTATAAACGCTCTTACGATAAGCTTTAGTCCGGCCCTCTATCGAAAAATATATTATTATTAATAAGGGACCCGCTCGTTTTACTATAGAAGCTATTATCTCCCGACGAATACTATAGGGTAAACGCCGATAATAGTCTATACCTCTTAATAACTCTAACTCCGAATCTAAATTAGATTTTACGGAGTATAAACGTTATTAATAAGATTTTTCGGTAGATCTAACTATCGATAAGGCCTCCGAAAAAGCTATTAGTAAAAGGCTAAAAAGAGATAATATTAGTACCTTTTATCTAGACTACCTAAACCCTAATAGAATAGGTATTATTATTAGTAAGGATAAAAAGGTCGCCTTTATTAACGTTAATCTTTTCTATAAATACCTTTATATTTATAAATCTAATAACGCTTATACTTTTTACCTATTTTACCTTTTATTTCTTATAGGCGTTATACTTATATAGTATATAGCCGAGTTAAACTTCGAATAGCGCTAAAAGCTTACTTTTAGTACCCTTAACTATTTTATAAAGCGTTTTTAGAAACGATTTTACTACCTAATTATATAAGTTTAATAAGAACTTTACGGCGCTAAATATACTATCGATATATAGGTTAATAAGATAATATCTTTAACTTACTAATTATAGTATAAGGTTTCTCTCGCCCGGTAGCTTTATATTACGATTAATAAGGCGATTCTCGAGATTATTTTCCCTTTTATCGCTATTAAGATTACGAAGGAACTTAAGCCTCCGAAGAGTTATATAGTCCTAATTTACTAAATCCGAGATATCGAATCCTATAAAGAGTATATTAATAAGTACCTCGAGTAGTATCTTAAGTTCGATAAAATACTTACCGCTAAATCCCTATAGGAAGACTATAAATCCGGCGGTAATCGCGGGGATTAATAACCCTTTTCGGGGGGGGAGAAGTACGAAAAAAGACGTAATTATAACCGAGGATATTATTATAATAATAACTAAGAATATTATCGTAATAGTAATCGAGGAGGGTATTATAACTATAGGAACTAAGACGTATATAACTACGATAATTCTTAGTACTATAATAATAATTCCTATTACTATAGCTACGTTAACTATATTAAAAAGAAGAAAGAGAAGAAGGTATATTTCGAGGATAAATACTAAGTCGATAAACCTAGTACTAGTAAAGGGGAAGATAAGCTATCGTCCGCTTTATCCGCTTTATCCGAAGAGGATACCCCCGAAGAAAACGCGGGATACGCTTTCCTCGTTAAGGCCCGAAAAGGTAACCCTTAAGGAGCCTACTAATACGGTAAATATAGCCGACGATTTCCTATTATTATTACCCTAGATAAGTATATTATTATAAAGGATTATATTAGCCCGAAGAGAATCCGCTAGGAGACTAAGTAAGGCCTTAAGGCCTATAAGTACTCTTACTATTATTACGAGTTTCCTTCGGGAAACGGCCTATATAAGTACTTATAGAACTCGACTAAGGTAGGCTAGCTTATTTATCGAAGGTAGGGTAAAGTAAAAGCCTTAAAAACCGCCGACTCTAAGGTAATTTACGTCCCTAAGCTAGTAAAGGCTAGGACTAATACGTAAAGAATTAATTCCTACTTATACCTCCGTATTAAAGTATAGATTATACCCGATAGACCTAGTTTCGAAGTTTATCCTAATATAGGCTATAAGAATCCGCTTATCGACCGTAAATTTATTTAGAACTTTAAGTATAAAGTTAAGGAAAGGAAGCCTATACTAATTAGAGGGATCTTAGGAGAGCCTTTTATTTATACGATTTAGGCTACCTTCTCCTTCTTATCCCGCGGGTTTAAATCGAACGAATTGCCTATAGGATTCTCTAGGTTTACTACCTTAGGATAGGTTATCGATAACCTAAGCACTAGAGCTTTACTAGGTAATACCTTCCTTTAGCCTTATTAAGGAAATATTAACTATAGGACTATAATAATTCGTCTTAGTACCCTAGCCGACTTTAAAATTCTATTCTCTATAGATAAGCCTCGGGTTAATATCGTAAGGAAGGTTTAATATTAAGGGAAGGTAATAATCCTAGTAGGTAGTATAGTTATAATCCCTATTAAATAAAAAGAAGTTCCGTCTAGAAGGTTTTTCTTTTTCTATAGTATTCTACCTAGTATTTTATACGCTATTATCGATTCGAAGACTCTATAGGTAATTACTACTTATAATTAGTCGGATAAGCCGCTTATTCTCGATTAGAAGGTTAAGTTAGGATACTTAGAGGAATAGAGGGACTTAGGCTTCCTTATTATCGAGTCTATTCCGGTAGGACTTACCCTTCTTTATAATATATAATCGGGCCCCGCGCTCTCGATAAAGAATAGTATTATATTAGGAGTTAATATCGACTTAATACTTCTTAGCGTTTAGAATAAAGGTATTATTAATAGTAGGCCTACCGAATCCTTTATCGTTAAGACTCCTTTAACGCTATCCTTTAACCCCTTATTAACGCCGCTTTCTAACGCCGTTTTCGCCTATACGTAGGGTTAGGAGCCTATAATCGCCCCTATAGAATTCGCGCTAATCGAGGAGGTCCTAACTAAAAAGCTTGCGTATAGCCTCCTATTTATATAGAGGCCTATAAACCTACTAGAGGTTCTTAGTAGTCTTAGGAGCTATATATATAATAAAGACCCCTTAGTTATATAGGGTTTTCTACGTATTATCGAGTACTATTATCGTTTTTAGGAGGATATAAGTAATACGTACCTTAAACCTAGAGAAGAACTCTTAGTACTACTCGTTCCGGATTAGTATAGGTAGAAGGTTATATAATAGCCCTACCTATAGGGTATTAAAGATTATAATCTAATTAATAAAATATATAATCGTTTATACTATTAGGGCTAATTAGAGTAGGTTAAAGGGCTAACCCCTTTTACTTCCCTAGTCTTTATTATCTAGAGAATAGTTAATAGGTAGCCAAAAGGCCGTATTATTATAAACCTACGTAGTATTAATAAAGTTATAATTCTCGACTCTTATCTACTATTATTATAAGAGGATATTATATATATTATCCGAAGTAGTCGTTTTATTACTATTATCGATACCTCGTAATTCTTTTATTAGTTTAGGGTTTATAAAGAATATTAGGAATACTTTACGATTACGAGTTATTATAGCCTCGAAAAGTTTACTATAATACCTATAGGCTTCTATAATAGCCTAGTATTTACTTAAAGATATATAGACTATAAGTTATACTATTACCGCTTATTTTATTATACCTTTATTAATAATATTATAATATTCTTACGGATTATAGAAGATTATCGGAAGTACTTAGCTATTGCCTTCGGCCTTTTTAATAGTCTTAATATTATAATAAATCCGAAAAAATCGTAGATTGGTTACCCTTCTATATAGTTACTCGGTTATCGTATTAATAGACTTAGTATAAGCTCTTTAGCCGAGAGAATTATAGTATTTACCTTACTTTAATTCCTTATAACTCTATAAGATCTTAAAAGCTATATTAATATAATTAGCTTTTTAAGATTTATAATTCTATACTATAGTTAGATTATCGCGCCCCTATAAGCCCGGAAAGTCGCTTTTCTATACTATGGATATAATATCGGTAGGGTAGTTATAGGAGAACTATAAAAACGGAAAGCTTTCGCGTATTCCGCCTCGTTTAAGCCGACTCTATAGGAACTTAATACCTTCCGCGCTATTTAAGCGGATATTACCTCCTACCGTATACTTTATTATATAGACCTAGATTATCGTTTATTCTATTAATTCGATAGCTCTCTATAGTAAGGCTTTATAGTTATATTCTACTATTTTCGTAATAATAAATAATAGCTAGGTAATCCTATTCCGGTTAAATCTATAGAGCCTATTTACTTTCTTTCCTATAAATTAACCTCTACCGAATAATCCTACGGACCCTCCGAACTTAAGGTCGGCTACCTCGTTTAGGTAGTTAAAAAAATACGGGTTATAGTATAGTCGAATACGCTCCCTTTAATTATCCTAATAGATTATTCTACTATAAAGTAAATCTACGAGAAACGTACCCTTAGTACTACTAATACTAACCGCGCTAACCGCTATCTCGTTATTATTAGTATTTATCTTTTATAATACGATCTATAAATCTACTACCTACCTAGGGAAAAGAATTTTATCCCTAATACCCTAAGTCGACTAACTATACCTAAGACTAATAGTCTTCTCGAATATAAAAACCCCGACTTTTAAATACTCGACTATGCCTTCGTCGTTTCTAAGGCGATTATAAATCCCGCCGTTAAAAAAGTATTCTCTATAGGCTATCGTTCGGATATATATTTTTCTAAGATTATTAATATACTTAAAAGCTATAAGGATACCGCTATTTCTTCTTAGGCCCCCTAAATCGCGAAGGCTAAAAAGTAGGGTATTCCCTTTTTCTTATAGAATAATCTACTATATTATCGGACTTCGATAGGATACGAGTATTTATATATACCGTACTATAAGGCCGATAAGATTATTATAGTAGTATACGACTAGCGGAATTACTTCGGAGAGGTCCGTATACTCTAAGACCTTAAGGCGTATACGATCTAGGATATAATAAAACGCGTAAAGAAATATATCGCCGCCTATAAAGCCTACTACCTTAGGTAGATAGACTAATAGCCTACTACCGGGATTTATACGCTAATTAAAGCCCCTAGAATCCCTATAAAAAGTATTATAATAGACTTTATTATTAACCTTCCTCCGACGGATTCTATAGATTCTCCCTAGGCTATAAAAGGCTTCGATATATTTAACTTCCTTTTAACGGTTATATACCTTTCTAGTAAGAGAATATTACTAATTCCTGGCTATTCGATATATAGCGCTATAGATTAGGGATAAACGCTAGGTAGGTAGCTTTTTCTTTACGACTAGGGTATACTATTAGTTATTATTAACGATCGCGACTATAAATTTAATTCGGATATATAACGCGAACTCTAGTCGGTATTCGGAACTAAGATCACTATAACTATAGTATATTATCTATAGGCTAATAGCCTATCCGAGTACTATAATTAGACTATTAAGACTACCCTTTACTTATCGTACGTTAAAAAGCTAATAATCGATTAGAAGTTACTAGTACCCGCTTTATAATAGAACCTAAATTCCGCGTATAATTTAGGGACTAAGATAATAGCTTACGCCTATTTATTCGGGTATCCGCTATACGCGCCTACGGAGTCCGCCGATAATACCTTAGTAGACGATATCCTATACCTACGGGAGGTTATTCGCCGCTAAGCGAACTTCGTAATAAACCTAGCTATAATAAGGGCTAAACGGTAGTATAATATAAAATACCGGCTAATTCTTCTAAAGCCTAGGTAGAAGGTTTACCTTAGGCTTTATAAAGGATATTATATACCCGGATAACCCTCTAAGAAATAGTTATAATAGTATAAGGGTCTATATATTATTAAGCGGATAATTAACCCCTTAGCTATAAAGCTCGATCTGCCTATATACGCCCGTATTTACCCGGTAATATCTATCGAGTACCTTCGACCCGTTTACGAGGGCTATTTTAAAAACGAGGAGCCCGGGGCTATAGAGGCCGTATAGGATCTACCGGAGGCTATTAGCGAGAGAGATATATATTACGAGATTAATTATATTATATACGTTAAAGACTAATACTTCGGATAGGGTAAGCCTTACTAATAGTATTTAGTCTACTAGAAAGGTTAGGGAGCTAACGATAATTAGTAGGTTAATACTACCGCCGTTTTATAAGGAGCGATTAACGCCTTTAAAGCGCGGTAGGCCCCTACTATACGCTAATCCCGCCGTAATTAACGAGTAAGATAATCGGCCTTTTCCCTTGCGTTCTTCCTTTTTCTTACTTTTCCTTCTTATTCGTTTTCCTTATATATCGGGAATAGATTAATAGGATAATATATATAGGATTACTATAGGTAGTAATCTTTAAGGCGCGGTACTATAATATATATTCGTTAGAATATACGGAGGCCGTAGGAGAATATACGTATAAGCGTATAAAGGTATCGGGAAGGGAAGGATTATATAATATAGTCGCCCTTAGTTATAGGGCTTATAGCCGCCTATTAGGGTATACTCTCCGTATATAGAGTACGGAGTAGTATTATTACTCTTATATTATCTTAATCTAGCCCTAAGTATACTAACTTCGACCTTTATAGGTATCCCCTAATATCCGCTTTAAACCCCTAACTTAACTATAGATATATAATACTATCGACCTTACTAAATCTACCTTCGAAAACTTAGCGTTTATATTTCCTACTATTAGCTCTATTTATAACCTCTTACCTATACGTATTATCTATAATAGTAAAATTACTCCTAAAAAGGTTATTATATTCTAAAAGGGTTAGTATTTAGCGTAGAACTTCTTTAATAAGCTATATAATATCCTTTTCGATAAAATTAAAATCTTTATTAGCTATTATTAATAAATCGGTATTACCGAAGATTAGTTCTACGTAATTCTTCTAGATATTCTTATAGACTAGGCCTAGGACTATTATCTTAATAATCTTAATCCTAACCTTATTTTCTATACGCTATACTACGCCCTTAATAAAAGATTTAATACAAAGGCTAACTATACTAAGTATTAAATAGACTAGACTATTACTATATTTTAAACGATCTAATAGTAGAACCCTAATATAACCGCCTTTTTAAATTTAGAAACCCTTATTAATAAACTTCGCCTTATCTAAAAGGCCCTTAGAAAAGGATTCTAGGGTAAGGATTAATTTTTTATTATATTAACTCGGGCTTACTATAATATTCCCGAATTTAAAACCGCTATAGTACTCTAAACCCTAGACTCTAACGAATTTATCGACCGACTCCGATTTTCCCTCTCCCTTATTATAGGTAAAGATCCGATAAGTACCTACTTTATAGACTAAACGTATACTTATAATAGTACGATATACTAATATCCCCCCTTTAACCGAGGATTATAATATCCTACCCTAGGTACTTATCCTAACCCTTAGACCTATAACTCCGGTTTAGCCTTATATACCCTATTCTAGCCCTATAATAATAAGTATTACTTTGTCTATTATAAGACTAGATACTAGTCTATAAACTACCCCCTAGCTAATATTACCCGGGTTTAATAGACTTACTTATAGTTCTATAAAGATTTTAGTACTAAGGTACCTAAAAAGGCTATATTTAAGTAGTTCCTCGTCGATTACGAAGGTATATCTAAAGGATAGCCTTCTAAGGGTAAGATCGTTAACGAATATTAAAGTAAAAGCGAGGAAAATACTTTATTTAACGAATAAGGCGAAGCGTTTACCCTATACCTTATAATAAATTTATTTTTATATCGGCTTAAAGCCCTAGATATTTTCTAATAAGAAGCTTAGGAACCTACCTCTATTTTTCTACTTATAAATATATACTATAATACGTACTAAGGCGAACTATAGGATACTAGCGCTACTTATATCTTAACTATAGGTAAGGCTTAAGCTAAAGTATTTATTTACGAATTTCCTTAGTATTTAATCGACTAGACTCCTAATTCTATAGTAATTAACTTTAGAGATAATAAAACTATTTCCGCGATTAGAACCCTTACCTTCGATAACCCTATTAATAATATTATATACTATGTTCTAAATACTACTATACTATTCCTTTTCTTCTTAAGGGATACGGATTAACTATATACTTACTTCGATAATATTTAGAACCGTATTATCTACGCGGACGGCTTTATTATTCCTATAGTCTATAAGTAGGGATATACTTTTTTTAACCTTTTTTAGTAAGAATCCTATACGTATTTTTCGGAATTAGAACTCTACTACTTTTATCGACGTTTTAAATATCTATATACTAAACGTCTTTTCCGCTTACTTACGAATACCGGATATTCTAACTTTTCGGTAGCCGTATTCTAAGCTATTTAGAAGTTCTATAAATAGTACTAACTTTATAACCCGGCTCTTTAACGCTTTAAGTTTACGATTAAGGACGACTACGTTTTTAATTTCGAAGTTATTATTAATATTTTCTAGCTTAAAGGGAAACCGGTCCTTTATATTATCGACTAAGTAACTAGCTTTAAGGCTATAGTATAACTACCTTCGTTTATAGTATAGGCTATATAAAACGCGCTCTATAAGTACTAGATTTACACGTATTAGGAACCTCTTAATATTATTATATATAACCCTAGGACGAACTTTATATCCAACGAGTTTAATATATTAACTACCTTTATAGGAATTTCCTACTATTAAATACTAATAGAAGCTTATAAGATAGTCGATAAGATCGAATAAGCCTACCGTTTATTATACTACGTTTACGATATTCTTTATTATAACCTTTTATTAACCGCCGATAATATAAGCCTCCTATAAATAGTTATTAAGGCTATTAATAATACCGCTAGCCCTAATAACCTTATTCTAATACTCTTAGTATTCGGAGCTTACCCTAGGATATCGGCCGACTTACCCCCTTCGCCTTCTATAATAATACGGGCTAAGGCTATCCGATAGGCAATAGTAGATCTTTATAAATTCTAGGCGTAATATACTATATAATAAGCGCTTAGTACTTATAATGGACTAAATACTCTCCTAATATAATTACTACCCCTTTAGAATAATATACTTATTTTCTATAAGAAATAAGGCTAGTAAGGACCCTATACGCTAATAGTACGTAATAATACTAATATCGTTATTAATATTAATTTAAAGCCTACCCGGTTTCGTACTATATATATTAAGCCCTTCTACGAGCTACGCGCTACTCCCTTATCCTCCCGAATCCGTTTTAACCTCCTACCTCCCCCCTATAATTACGAGGTATACGAGTAATTTATTACCTAGAAGGAGAAAAACGCCCTTAACCTTATAATAATTCTTTATAATAAAGGCGTTATTACTATACCTAGTACCCCGTTTTAGGCCTTAGATAATAAGGAATTTACTAAGCTTTAGGCTAAGAACGTTTTTTCGTTTATACGTTTTAATCCGGAGAAGTATTCTAAGGTCCGAATTTTTAAAACTCGCCTAGTATAAGAGATTAAAAGTAAAAACGAGTAACCCTATAAAAAGTCTTACTTTATAGTCTAAGGTTTTAATAATAATAATAAGGAGGTAATCTTAACTTAGTTATTAACCCTACTCCGTATAAGCTAATAGTTAATCCTAGCTTTTAGCCCTTTCCTCTATTATTCGTTTAGGATATAATACGAACTCTATAATATTATATAGGCGTATATTTAGTCTCGTAATCTATTATCCCGACTAATCCTTACCGCCCTCCCTTTTAAACTTTTATTATAATATCCGGAAGGTACTATTCTTTAGATTTACCGCCCTTTATATAGCCTAGTTAAGTCTAGCCTATATTAGTTTAAAATATACTCGTTATACTATTACTCCCGCCTTTATATAATTATATCCTCTTATAACCTATATTTATTATATACTCCGGTAGGCCTAGACTCTTTTAGGATTATAGGTCTTTAGACGGATAATACTTTATCCTTTGCCTTATTAGCCTTCTCCCGCCTCGAGGAAAAGGCTTTAGCTAAGGCTAAATTTTAAATAAAGCCGAAATCGATCCTTACTATTAATACCCCTTTAATATTTAATAGTAGGCGTATTAGCCTTAAGGACGATTCGATCGTTTTTCGGTAGAAAGGGTAGGCCGAATAGCTAGCTATTTACCTACCCGCCGCTTTAGATTTCTACTACGTATATATCTCGTAATACGCTTATATAGTATATATTACCTCGATCTATTAACCTAAAATAGCCTATAACCTTTTTATTATTATATAGGTCTAAGTACTTACCGAGGAGGATACTAAGGCCTTAAACTTATACCTTTAATAGTAGATTGATAATACTTAATAAGGATTCCGCTTTATTCCCCTCGACCCTTATACTTTATAATTATATATATTTATAAATAGTTTATTCGTAAATAATTATAACCTTATATCCTAGCTAGGGTTTTTAATTATCCTAGCGAATAAATCCCGGTTAAATACGTTAGGCTTTATAATCGATAATAATATTATATATTAGTCTTTAACTAAGTATAAGTAGGTTATACGGAGTATCCTTACTAGTAAATTATATAGTATTATTTAAGGTATTAACTCTAGCCTTATGCTTTATTTAACCCTTTAGGCAATTATTATTAACCTTAGTCTTTCCCCTATTCTTCTAATACTATATACCGACTTATAATCCTTATACGACTATTTTAGTAAACTCGGTTCTACGATTAAGAAACGGCTAATAATAAATATCCTAGTTCTCCGCGATTTATTTAAAAATAAGGAGATCTTAAAAATCCGCTAGATTAATAGAATTAATAACCCTACTAATACCCTTACTAAGAAGGGACTTAACTCTACCCTTTAGTACTTTATTTTAGAAAACCGTTTTTCCCTTCGGGTAAAGGGGATAATAAAATATAAAACTATAACCCTAGTTTAATTTTATATTTATTAATTTATTTTATTATATTTTAGAGTTTCGTTAAGTATACTTAATAATTTCGTACTATTATATAATTATTTTAATTTTATTAATTATTATACTATTAAATTACTATTTTTACTTTATTTTATACGATTTTAATTCTTTCCCTTCTATATACTTATATTATTTACTAGACTATTTTATACTTTTCCTTACCCCTTAGTACTTTTCCTAAAACTAGTCTATAGTATTATAATATTTAGCTATATTTAGGGCCTCGAAGGCTATAAGCCTCTTTTCTATTAAATAGAATAACCTACTACTTTTATTAAATTAAACTATTTATACCTTAGTAAAGGCGGGGAATAGTATACTAATAGGGGTTATTCTAATCGAATAGAGCTTACTAGGAGATAATATATTATCGTATTCGATAATAAAACCGTATTATAATAAACGCTTCCTTTCGTTATTATTTAAAATAAAAAGACTTTCCTCCTTCGACTTATTATAAATTGTTATTACTTACGTTAGGTTATTCCGTATATTTATAATATTATTCTTATAGTCCTCGTCGGTAATAAGTATTATAGCCCTAGGAGTTAACCCCGGCTAGACTAGAGATAATTAAAAGGAATAAGCCTTTATATAGCTAGCCTAAATATAAGATTTATAAGCCCCTCCTTAATACCTAGGAATAAAAATATAAGCTATAAACGGATAATAAGCTTAGCGGTAAAGGTTATATTAGTAATAGTAAATATAGTTAATATCCCCGTATACTTAGACTAGGATCCCTTTAAAATAGTTCGGATAATAGATTACCTTAGTAAATATTCTATCGAGGGGAATAATAATCTTAACGTATAAGCTAATATTAACTAAAGCTCGCCGAAGGACTTTATCCTCGGCCGCCTATTTAATATTAGTACCTCTTTTATCGATTTAATACTTTAATACTTACGTTATAAGAAAAGGCTCGTATAATAGTATAAGTAGGTATTATCCTAGTCGGTAGTTCTACGAGGTAATACGAGCCTTTAACCCGAATTTTAGAAACGATAATATTTATAATATAGATAGCGAAAATAATACTCGACGAATAGAAAAAGTATAAGATAATAAGAAGAACCGAAAGGAAATAAGAACCGAAAGGAAATAGTAAAAATAACTCGAGAAAAACGAAGGCGTAGGCGCTTAAAAAGCAGATATCGAAGAAAAGGGAAAAGGAAAAAACGTAAAAAAGAAAAGGGAAAAAGGAAGAAGAAAAGGGGAAAATATAATATAATAACTATAAGATAACTTATATACTATTATCTATACTCCTTTTCCTATAATATATAGTTTAATTTCTAATATAGTAGTTAAAATCCTTATAAAAGAGGATATAGTAATATTTACCCTACTATTTTCCTAGTATTCGTATTAAACGGGGGTTTTTATATAGAGTTTTTAATATTTTTAGGGAATAATTAACTTATACTAGTATATATATAAGGTAAGGTAAATAACCCTATACTTACTATAAATAAATACGATAAAAGAAAAGATTATAAGTATTAGAATAAGTATAAGAACGATAACCTTAACCTTAATATAACCTCCCGACTTAATAAGACGTTTAAAGGGGAAGAGCTCCTTTCCCCTAAATAAGTCGTAGGAGGGTTATATACAAGGACCTTTATATATATATAGATAGGGATCTTCTATTACTTAGATAGAAAGAGGTATACGGAATATAGAATACGATTCTACCTTATTTATTTAACTATATAATCCCTTCCTAGGAAGACAGCCTATTCAATAAGTATAAAAGGGAGTCTATTATATTCGCCTTTTCTAGGAGTATTAATTAATAGTAAAAGTTTATTAATTCGGTAAAAGTTAATAACGCCCGAAGGTATTACCCTAGCTATTTAAAGGCCTTATCTAGCAAGCCGCTAAATACTACTATTTATATATAATAATATCTAATAACTTATTAGACGGGCGATAATAATACTTAAAGGTAATTACTATAATTAACCGGGGAATTAAACCTCGGCTAGGGCCTCGAGTATAAGTACCTCCTAATACTACTCGGCTATTAGCTACTATTAACGAATCTACTAAGGATTTAATCTATAAAGCTATTATTTAATTATTCGCTCTTTTTTTCCTTTCTTTCTTTAGGACTAGCTTTTTTAAATAACCTCTAAATAATAGGTATAACCCTCTTTAGGTTAAAAGGCGGTATTTACGCCTATAAGGGTATATTAAAGGCCCTAGAATAAGTAGGCTAATAGCGTATATTTTTTATACCTTCTAAGGGTATACCTAGTAATTACGTTCTTTTTATTTATTATTAATTCCGGACTCTTATTTACGGATTCCTATACGGGTAGATTAGGGCTACGAATATTAGGGTATTAAGTATAAGAATAAGCCCTTATTTTGCTAGGGATTATAATAATAATAAAGGGTTAGGGAAGGTTACTTATACGGCTATATAAGTTACGATAATTACTCCCGTTTTAAGGGGGTAAGTATATTAATTCAATGCATTTTTACACCCCTTTGTTCAATAGTATGTAAACGCCATAAATGCTCAATTGTAGAGTTCTGTATAAAAAAAGCCCAAGCTCACCCGCCGTCTATGATGGAAGCAAAAACCCCCCAGCACCCCTCATACTCCCAATCTTCTTCGATACGTTTGTATGCCTTATAAAGCGAGATGCAAAAAAATAGAAATAAAAAGACAATGAAGAAAGAGAGAGAGACAGAGAGGGGAAGCAAGAATATAGAGAAGAAGAAAAAAACCATGGCCGCCTCCTCACTATACGCCGCACCGGAAAATCAATTCCCATGATAGCATTACATACACGTCATTCGCACGCCGCTTCATCGAGCGAGTTACCGCTTTCGCCGATGTTAGCAGGCGTCAGACCAAGGGCTCTCTTGAACGCGAGGGCAAGCTCAAAGGCCTCGAGCTTGACCTCGACGCGGAGGTAGCCTAACCAAGCGACGAGGAGATTGAACGCGTTGGAGGGCCAGAGGAGGGAGCCCCTGGAGGCGATGTCGTCTCGCTGCTCGTAGAAGACGGTCCGGGCGCAGTAGCGGGCGAGGATGAGAAAGGTCCTTATGGGACCTTGGCGAGTTTGGAGGTTCTCGTCTAGGCTTCGGGTGAGGTCGTTCGTCTTGAGGATCAGGAGGATGATGCGCGGCACGCGGCTCAGCATCTGGACGAGGTCGACGATGAGGCCCTCCTGCAGGGCGCCGCTCATGGTCTGCTCCTCGTCGGCGGTGCGCGTCTCGAGGATGGAGCCCCGGCCGCTGACGACGCTGAAGTCGCGGCCGGTGATGGCGGAAGCGAAGAGGGGAAAGTCTTGGTCTCCGATGCCGGCCACTTCTCGGGAGTAACGGCGCATGCGGTCTACGTCGCCGTCGATGACGGCCAGCCAGAGTTTTGCGTAGGATCGGCGGAGCGGGAGGGGAATGTCGCGGTAGAGGCCGTGGTCGTAGAGGATGACGTCGAAGTTGGGACCGGATCGGAAGAGGTGGTGGTGGCGGCGGGAGTCGTTTTTGCGGATCGCGAGGTTGCCTCCGTGGGGGTCGCAATGAAGGGGGGCGCCGTCGCCGAAGATCATCTCGTTGAAGATGCGGGCGAGGGTGGCGGCCACCTCGTCGCGATCGATGCCATTGCTGTCGAGGTATTCGAGGTCGTCTGGCCGGCAGCCGGATTCGCGGGCCATGACCAGGATACGCTTCTTGGCCCAGATGACTTGGGGGATGATCAGAGGCAGGGCGGGGACCTTTTCTTCGAAGTGAGCCTTCATCCGCCGCGCGTTTTCGGCCTCCTCTTGAAAGTCGAGCTCCTTGGGGAGGGAGAGCTCCATCTCGGAAGACAGCCACTCCAGGTCATACTCGGGGAAGAAGCGCTTGAGCGTCGAGAAGGTGTACTTTGTCAGGGCGAGGTCGAGAGGAGCCCAGGCCTGCAGGTCAGGATGTTGCACCTTGACGGCCACCCTTCTGCCCGAGTCCTTGATGGTCGCGAGGTGAACCTGTGCGAGGGAGGCGGCGCCGATGGGCTCCGGGTCGAATTCGGAGAAGTAATCGCAGAGTTCTTTGCCGGTGTCTCGACGGAACATGTTTTGGATGGATTCGAAAGAGGAGACGGGACATTGATCCTGAAGCGGGATGAAGGTCGTCGTCCACTCTGGCGGGAGGAGATAGTTCATGGCGCTCTGCAAAGGAAATAAAGTGGGACATCAGCTTCTCGTTGAAATACATGATGACGAGTACTAGGATCGTATGTTACAAACCAGATGCTGCCCCAGCTTGATGAAGATGCCGCCGTTCTTTTCCAAGACGCGGAGAGTTCGCTCGGCGCAGCGTTTATGGCAGGCCTTGAGCAAGTCGCCGCCATCTTTGTCATTGGCTGCCGCTTTGGCGTTGAGCGTGGTGCGGTAGCTGGCGATGATAGGGTTCAGTGAAAAGTCTAGCCCAAGAACAAGGAGGGAAGAAAAGGGGTCAACCCAACTCGTTGATGCAGATGACGAGGGCGGTGGCGACACGGCCCGTACGCTCGGCAGCCTCGTAGCCGCTCTTGATCTCGTCTGTAAAGGCCAAGGCGGTGGCTGTGATGCCGGCAGCGCCGGTAGAGGCGAAGACGAGAGCCCTCTTGGAGGTGCGCCGACTGCCGCTTCGTCGCGCAAGGGTCGACGACCACGTCGAGGCCGGAGCGGGTGTGGCGACGGCGAGACGGAGACGAGCAGCGGCGCGAGTGACGGTCCACGGCTTCATGTCGTCGGGGGTGGAGGCGAGCGAGAGTGACGCTGCCGACGACGATCATGATATCATAGCAGGTTGTTGAGTGCTTTTTTTTTTGGTGGTGACTGAAGGGAAGTTGTCCAGATTTCTTCTCTCCTGACCCGGCGCTGGTAGGGTGTAGTTAGATAATAGGACGGGGAGCGATGCAGATAGGGGATTATCAGGGGTACTTTCTCAGTGGCGATAGCAGCTGGCTGATGCTTTGTACCTCGGATAGAGGTCGATGCCAGGGGGGCTTGGCGTCGCGTGGGGACGGGCATTTGTGCCTAGGACCTGAGGCAGCCAATAGGACATGAGGAGAAGAGGATATATCAGTCGCATCCTACCTATACCACAGATTCTATGTAGGCTCATGAGGCATGGTATGAAGTTCAATTGCCTGCAAACCGTTGGACATATCGTGGTTTTGTATTCCTAAGAACCTACTACTAGTAGTGAAAGATGCGACGAACGCGTGCTATCTGTACCTAGTAGGCTGCTCCCTCTCCCAAACACCCCTAAGGAGTAGTCATGGCCGAATAGATGAATGTCTGCCAACCCAACTAATGCCAATTGAACGAGCCTAATGGTTTATTGATTGAAGGCCTTGAAGTCATGGATCCGTCCAGCGCCACGGAAGACTCTAGATCTGTCGGGAAGAACAGCATTTAGAGCAACTCAAGTTGAAAGGCATAGATTTCTGACTACATATGCTCCCAAGCTTTGTCTTTCTGGTTTTGAATAGGGATATGGATTAGGAAACCCTTTACCTTACCAGTCCCACGAGTCCTACAATTACCATGCTGATAGAAGGGGCTATGTGTGTATATAGGTATGTGCCGAATTCGGCTTTGATAGAAGGCATGATGAGGTTGAGTACGGAAGCTTTCTAGAAACACCATGTTATTTCTTCCTCCAAACGCGTAGTCCACTCAAGGTTGGCCAGACCTGTTTGGAGACTCTCTTTAACGAGCAACGTATTAGACAGCTGCCAAAAACGGCCATGGTTGTCTACCCGTTATCGACGGGAGAGAAGGGAGTCAATATCTCACAAGACGAAGCGGCCTTGCTCAAAATAAAGCCGTCCCTTTATATACCCGGTCTCGAAGACTCCAAACTCTAATGCTAAACTGAAGAAGAACCGCCGTCTTCTACGTATGTATAGAATCTGCGAGGAGTAGTGGGAAAGTAAATAAAGACGATCTTCTCGGAGAGTTTCTCGAGATAGGCTGCTTGCTACCCTCTTAGGTAAATTGCCATTTATAAGCTTTCTAGAAACGAAGCATAGATGATGAACACTACATTCCGATGCAATTACCTATAATCATGATCCATCCTTCAGCTTTCCGCATGTCCAAGCTACAACTTCTAACCATCAACCGGAAGAGCCCAACGGCAAGACCGGATTCCACAGACAGTAACACGACGGGAAAGCCATCAAGATACATCCCCCGTCGGTAAATTGCCTCGCGTAAACAAAGAATTGAAAGTGTACTATACATGGAAGACATATATAGCTACACTTGTGTAAGAATTCATCTTCTTCTTCGTTATGCACCCCGTCTATGAAAGCAGTGGCGATCCCGTCCATCTATCATATCCGCCATTGCGGATCTCATTACGTTTCCTTTTTCTCCGTCTTTTTCCATCGGCCTCTTGGAAGGTAAATACCCGGCGGATCCTGGGGGTTCCGAGTCCGTGGCTTCGTTCTTCTCGTCGTTCTTCCTTGTGGCGATAAGGTAATTGTCGCTATGCGGAGCGAATCGCCGAGTTGACAGCTCCGATCTGGCTGTCATTTGAATAATTTAAAGAAGAAGATAAAGTATATTCCGAGAAGACAGCGTCCTATCCGATCCTCAGACGGTATTCAGCTTCTAGTAAGGGGATGGACTTGCGTGGCATAGAGGACAGGGGAAGGGAAGAGCAGAGGAGAAGAGGAAGAGAATCATACATGGAATCTCAACCACATTGCAAAACTCTCCAAAGTAAACTAGATGCCTACACTGCTCAACGTCTTCCATCGTGGAGAAATCATCACTTTCATAGTCAAAGTACTTCTATGAACAGCCGCTTTGCCTTCTACTCAAGTCTAGGCATGCATGTCTTTCTCCTTATCCGTATGTATGTGTGAATATATATACATATGTCTGCGTGTACACACACGAATCCACGCTCAACCCCAGCGCAATCTCAGTTCCGGACACACCTTGAATCGCACCCGGAAGGTGTCGGCACAGTTCATTTTTATGGGACTCTTCAGCTCGCGAGACCACGAGCCCAGCTTCGCTATCCTTCCTGAATGTCGAGAGTATAAAGCCCGCTGAAGAGAAGGAGCAAAATGGTGGCTTTGCCGTCGATTTGTATGTAGATTCGGCTGGCCTTTGAATCTCGTCAACGTCTCACTATCGTTTTCTTCTCTCCTTTCCTCTGTGAATAATAGCTCAGTCATTCTTTTAAATCAAGTTAGAAAAAACTCCATCGAATACACTCATTCTTATCCTCCCGGATTATCGTCGTCAGGCCTATAAACTTAACGAATTACACACGAAAACCACCCTCTTTCGCAACTAAAGATACACGTACCAACGCCTGGAACGTCCCTAGAATCATTAAGCATCGGATATCAAAGTCTATCCGTCGACATTATAACATACTAGTCTCGCAGCATCTTGTCGCCCCTCTTCTCCCCCCTTTTGATCCACAACAGTCAAGTCACAAAGAAATGAAGCATCTTTTCTCAGCCCTGATCATGGTCTCGGCCGTCGTCGCGACCGTCAAAGAGAACAGACCAACGCTTCGTCATCAAGGATACCGAACCATAGTCAAGGACAGGGAGAGCACGAAAAGCTGTTCCCGGCAGAACACTTGCCTGCTGGGCCTTTCCCGCGCCTTTGATAACAGGGTGCCCATAATGGACCGCTTCTGCGACCAGAACGAGGGGGTGACGACAGACGAGGATAGGGACCTGTCACTTCTGCCCGCCGGCAAGGACGGCGAAATGGTGGGTGACCGCTGCACGACGTCGGACGGCGTGCTGCGAGCCTCTTGCGCCTGCGTCGCCAGGAGCTCGACGCCGGGCGTCAAGGAGTGTCGTCGGGCGCTGGAGAGTAAGCTGGGAGGCGCCGACGCCGTTACCGACTTCTGCTACCTGGCCACCTTCGGCGACACCCAGACCGCCGCCAATCCGTATAACAATATAACCGTCCTGACCAATGTAGACGCCTGCGCCGAGAGACAAGTCGTCGTCGAAGTGTGTCAGGCGGCAGCTCCCTGGAACCGACAGTGGACATCACCTCAGTGCCTGCAGGACGACTGCTATGTGGCCATGGAGATGCTGGTGGGCGACTCCATCCGAAGCATGTGCAAGGGGATGCTCGCCGGCCGTGTCACCTCCGTCACGAGCTTCCGCCTCGCCGGCCGTCACTGTGATGTTCAGAGGCAGATCCAAGCGTGCCGCTGCGTCACCGCGCCCGAGCCCGAGTTTGGCGATTCGGAGCCGGCGTGCGAGGACGGTCAATGCTTCCAGAGCTTGCGGAAGCACTTTGGTCGACACACCGACAACTATTGCGATACCGTGCTCGACGGCCATGACCCGTCTTCCCTCGATGAGCCGGCCATTCCCTCAATATCCAACGACGCCAGACGCCTGGGTTGCAGATATGGAGAGCTGATCGAGGCCTGCCAATGCATGAGGCCCAAGTACGAACAGCAGCATCCAGCCTGCGCCCACGACGAGTGCTACGGCGCCATGGAAGAGTATTATGAGGGATCCAAGGACGCCATCGAGAGCTATTGCGACGAGGCGCGGGCCATGACGGCGGCCGAGTCCGAGCGCGACCTCCGTCGCTATCGGTTCGGCCCGCAGTGCTTCCAGACGGCCGCCGTCCGGTCTGCCTGCTCGTGCATCGCGACGAAATGGGAAGCGCCCGCTTGCGTGGCTGACGAGTGCTATCGCGGCATCGAAAACACCCTTCGCGGCGGCGACGTCACCGTCTTCGAATTCTGTAAGGGTGTGATCCGCAACCCGGGCATGGATCCGGAGGCGACTCTGCCGGGACTCGGCTCCAGCTGCCACAACACGGCCGCCCTCCGTAGGGCCTGCGACTGTGTCTTGCCGCCCGAAAGCAGAAGCGTGTGGCTGGGGAACCTTGGGCCGGCCCACTGCTACCGCGACTCGTGCTTCAGCTCCATCGACCGCTCGTTCCAGGGAGACTTCCATCTTGGCGTTCTTGGCTTCTGCATGCCGGCGCTGCGTCAGCTGACGCTCGACGCCGCCCAAGTCGAAGTCCCGAAAGGCTGCGCAGATTCCAAGGAGGTCGAGGAGGCCTGCTTCTGCGCCCTGCCGGACGAAGCGAGCGTCTGGACCTCTCCCCAGTGCACACACGACCCTTGCTACCGCCGCATCGACCACGGCGCGTCCATCGACAAGTTCTGCAAGACGTGGAGACGATCGCGGGAGACGACGGCCGTGAGCCCGCCGACGTTTCCGGGGCTTCAGCTGAGCTGCCCCGGAGCGAGTAGTATATCCAGAGCTTGCGACTGCCACCAACCTGAGGGTATGTCCGGCTGGGCCGAGCCCAAGTGCAGGAGGAACCGGTGCTACGCCAGTCTCGACGAGGCGCTGGACCAGCATCCCGGTGTGCGTCGATTCTGCCACGAGCTGCAGTGGTCTCAGCAGAACCAGCTTCCGC
Organism: Ophiocordyceps camponoti-leonardi (nom. inval.); assembly: GCA_003339455.1. Taxonomy (NCBI): domain Eukaryota; kingdom Fungi; phylum Ascomycota; class Sordariomycetes; order Hypocreales; family Ophiocordycipitaceae; genus Ophiocordyceps; species Ophiocordyceps camponoti-leonardi. The sequence goes on along the minus strand of PDHP01000203.1, from coordinate 33,265 downwards.
CGCCAGAGACGCCAGAGGGGCTTGACGCAACCTGTGCTACGCCCGAGGCAGTGGCCGACGCCTGCGAATGCGTCGTATCCGACGACGTGGAACTCATAGAGTCCTTGCCCAGTGGTTCCGAAAGGCCGTTTCCCGTCTGTGAGGAACACGCATGCCGACACGGCCTGCAAAGAACGCTCGGTCAGAGAGCCACCAGTGTCTGCCAAAGGCTGACGGACGGCATACCGCTCCATCATCAGGGCCTCGGTGACGAAGCCATAGCCCTGATCTCGGCGAGATGTAACAGTGTCGAGCCAGAGCTAGCAGAAGAGGACAATCGGCCAGAACAGGCCCAAGAGACGGAGACGGGGCCTATTCGAAAGAGGGACGCGACCTGGGTGGTGAAGGGCAAGGTGATGGCTGCTTGCCAGTGCATTTTATCGCAAGACGATCGGTAGACGAAGGGGAAAAGGCACTTTTCTTATGTCTAGGGCTTTGTTTGGTCTTCCTATGTCCAGGGCTTGATGATTGATGAAAGGCATATTAGCGTGGCGAATATCATGTTCTTTTCTCCTTTTCTACCTGATGGCTGGATGAGAGTAGTCCGTATACATGGAGCTTTGACGTGCGTATGAAATCGAGTTCCCTCGTTCTCTTGGACCATGAGCTATTCGATGATGGTGAGAGCCGGTTTTGAGAGGGGAACTTCTGTTTTTTCCATCAATCAACAGCTTCACGCGAGCTTCCCACTGTATTACCTAGTATGACGTCGATCTCGTCTGTTCGTCATGGCCGCAAGGGTCGTTGTCTGTAGACTGTGTGTCAGTCTTACTGTCAGAGGGGGTTGAAGATTGACGATAGGTACGCTGGACCTGAGCGAGGCTGACTAACCCTCGACCACCGATTCGGATCAGACTCGAAAATGGGATTCACATCTCTCTTCATACTACAAAGGGTCCTCTGCAATGTCGTCATTGCCCTCCGACGCATTTCCCGCCTGGGCCCGTCTCTACGGCCTCCTGCTCAATGGCGTCCAACTCCGGCATATCGAAGGCAAGGGACTCGGCTTCGTGCGAGACGATGACGTCGACATTCTGCTCAAGGTGCCTCGCGACCTTTTGTTGAGCGCCGACGAATATGCCAAGGTCGATGTCAACTTCAAGCAGCTCCTCGACGCTGTTGTGAATCGGGTATTGCCCATCGAGCCTCGATGCTGACGACCGCTGACCCGGGCCCGCAGTCTGCTCGCTTTGATGCTGTCCTCTTTCTGCTGTGTCATCTCGTCCATTCTCGTCGGGGTAGAGATCATGATCGGGCTCTGATTCCAACCCCATGGACTGAATACCTCCGTCTTTTGCCGTGCCCAGTCCCTGTGCCCACCATGTGGTCCAAGTCTGAGCGCCGATTGTTGTCTGGCACGTCGCTGGAGGTGAGATTCGAGACGGGAACGGACTTGGTAGTCCCGAGGATTGACGAGGCAGCAGCCGGCAGTAGACGCCAAACTCTCCGCTCTGACCAGCGAGTTCGACAGGCTTCGTGATAAGACAGAGCACATGCCCTTTTGGTACGCCCTTTTATGGGAAGGCCAAGGCTCGGCATCGCTCGACGATTGGATACTCTGTGATGCCTGGTTTCGCTCCCGCTGCCTCGAGCTACCATACCTGGGCGTGGCTATGGTGCCGGGGCTCGACTTGGTCAATCACTCTTCTTATCCGACTGCTCATTACGAAGTGAACAATGGCACAGGCCATGTTGAGCTCTGCGCGCATCCGGGCGGCACTGGACAAGAGGTGACCATTTCGTACGGAAAAGCCAAGTCGGCTGCCGAGATGCTCTTCAGTTATGGCTTTGTCGACGCCGATGGCGCCGCCAATACCTTGACGCTACCCATCGCCCCGCTGCCAGATGACCCGTTGGCCAAAGCTAAGCTCAGCGTCTTCGGTCGGTCGCCCGTCGTGACCCTGCGTTGGGAGGGCGCAGTTCTCAAGTGGGAGAGCCCATTCGCCTATCTCTCTTCCCTCAACGAGGAAGACGGCCTCAGCTTTCGGCTCGTCCAGGACACGGCGGGAATGCGTCAGCTGAGACTCCTGTGGCAGGACGACGACATAACCGATCGAGCTGTCGAGTTGGAGACGCTCGTTGAGAGCCACCATCTCAGCAGCGTCTTCCGGCTCCGTGCCGTTGCTGTGGTGCATGAACGGATCGACGAACAGCTGGCCCGAATCAAGACAGATCTGTCTCCCAAACAATCAGACGCGCGAGAAGCATGCGGTGAGGCGGCGAAGGCGCTGCGGGAGATGGAGACGGGCCTTCTCGAGGCTGCAACGGAGGCATTGGAGCTCGAGGTAAGTATGCACGGCGGCTTAGGGGTTGCGATGGCGGACCGAGACTAATATGGCCCCCAACAGAAGTCGATGCTGCTCGCCGACGAGGACGTGGTGAGATATCTTACGTCGTCCAGAAATAGCGAAGACGAGGATGATTTCAGCTAGAGGCCAACCGACTTAGATACCAGCTGTTCTCCGGCTGATTCCATGTTCAGGAGGCAGGTATAGTCTTGAGGTCAACTGCCCACGTTCAGGTACTAATATAGGGCAACGCAGACTTATGAAGGGCAACTTCAAATCTTTTGACCTACCTGCCGAGAGAGATGATAGAGTATCGTCTACTGGGCCCCTGCGCCGATCGTTCTGTCAAGCACGAAGCACGCCGTTACGAATGGAGAAGTTCAGTACGTGTGACTAGGGAAAGAGTATCGACGTGTGTGTATCTGCCTGCCTGCTGTCTGAATGCTCTTCATCTCACCTTTCCTCACGCTTCCCCTTTTCCTCCTTGTCGCGTATTTGTTTCTATTCTCGCAGCTGTACCCGTCGCATATTCTAACTGAGTCAGGGCGGCAAAATAACTAGATATTCGGTCTTATACTGGGCATTTGCTTCTAAAGACGAGGCGGCTCTCACCACGGTTACGATTATTCGCCAGAATGTCTGTTCCTCCAGCCGAGGGTCATCTGCCCGACGCGGATTTGACCGCGGCCCACCAAGCCGCGACTCCTCCACATGAGGCGTCCGAGGATCCTGCTTCGTCGGAGCTGCGGATGGGCGGGGAGGCCGGAGCCATGAGTGACACGGTCAACCAGCGAACCGTTTCACTCGCCAACTTGATCATGATGAGGGAGAGGAAGGACAAGCTCAACAAGGTGGTGGAGATGCTCAAAGAGAAACTCGAGGAGCTTCCCAGTCTTGACAATGTGGCGTCCGCGAACGAGGTGTGCCCCCCACGCGCGAATCCGGATCAGCCCTCTTCTTTCAGCGTCGACGGCCGGCTTCATGCGGGATTGTCGAGCGGCAGATTCGTCATAGGTGGGTTGCCCATGATTTTTCTCCTTTTCCCCCTTTCCCTCATCTTGCCTTCTTACCCGGTCTTTGTCAGAGTCTCTCGACCAGATGCTCCGCAAGGCGGGAGACCTTTTCGATGGCTTCAAAAAGGAACCTGTGCTTCATGCTTTGGATCACGTCCCCTAGATGGTGTCGTCAAAGCCCGACGGTGCACCTCTTCCTTGTGGTCTCACGGAACGCCACGTCGATTACTTTTTCCACTCTTGGGCGCCGTCATTCCCGATTCTTGAGGAAGACATCTTTCGATCAAGGCACCGTATTCTCCTCATCGAACCCGCCTACGTCAAGCAGTACCACATGATCCAATTTCATCTCGTCTTCTCCATCACCGAGCTCTCGCGTAAACAACCGCAGTACAATCGGGTAGAGGGGTGCCGGTGGCAATGGCAGGATCCCCTGGAGACGAAGCTGGTGGCCAACAACGTGGAGCACCTGGTGTGCCTCATTTTGGCCATGCTGTTCTGCATCGTGGCGGGCGACAACGATCGGCTGCAATGCTACAAGTCGCTGGCCCTGGGGGCGACGCAACTTCTCGGTGTACACGGGCCTAAAAACAAGAAGAACAGCGTGCCGAACAATCTAATGTCTACGCTGTATATCTTGGACTGGTAGGAAGAAAGACTTTTCTTTTTCCCCCTCCTCTTTCTGTATTTCCCCTGCTTGGAGAGCTTACAAGTCTCGCAGCTTCACGGCGGCGTCGATGGGTCTGCCCAGGCTGTTTGGGCACTTGCACGTGGACAGCAAAATCAAGGAAGGCGAGGAAGTCTCCTGCCACCATGCGCTGTTGCAGGCTTCGGTCTGCCTCGCCAAGGTTCTCGAGACGATATATCCCTTGGGGATGGCGAGCAGGCCGTCCAAAGAGACGATGACGGAGCTCGCAAGCGAAATTGACGACTGGTATTTGAAGCTGCCGGCCAAGCTGAAGCTCCATTCCCTTGAGGACATGTCACTGAACCAGGAGACAGTGACAGCATCCAGACTGGTGAGGCGGTCCTCGACAAGGCGTGACGAAAGTGGAGGCTCTGCTTGGCTGACACGAGTGAAAAGGTATTGACGAATCAGTACATTCGTTGGCTGATTTTCCTGCCGGCGATGGAGCCGTCCGGATTACCACGCACGCCACTTTTCCAAGCGACAGTGACGTTGTCACAGGTCATGGCAGACACGAGCCACTGGGGGCTGTCGTTTTGCATCAACAAGTCGAAGACGATGACGCTGTTGATGGCGATGTTGCTGTTTGAGGCGGCGCGGATTCGTCAGGCAAAGCCGGAGGCGGTCCAGGTGGCGAACCTGGCTAGCCGCGCGGGCATGCTCTCGGAGATGGTCCTTGTCAAGGCACGGACGCAGCTGCAAGAGGTCGGGAAGAGGCTGATCTCGGCTCATCGAAGAGACTTGACGATGGCGGTAGCGGAGGCGGCGAACCGGGTACCAGGTGATGATGGCCCGGTGGCGGCTGAGGACAGCCAAGTGGAAATGGAGTCTTGATGGGGGGAGAAGGGGGCTTCCTTACAGTCGTATTTTTTTTCTTTCTGCACTCTTGGGTTTCTCTGACAGGGATTGAAGGTGGCCCGGTTGACAGATGGTATGACGGAACCAAAAGTCGGGTACGAAACAGGTAGGGTAGACAACATGAATATCGGTCCGAGTATAATTTGATCGTCCAGGACTTGGGCGGGTGATGAATGACGGGGCACTTGATGGAGACGATCCGGGTCTCGTCCTCCGGGTCGGGTTCCGGAGTGGGGTTGTTGAGTCCGGGGGGATGTTGCCGAGACGGAACGGTAGCCGGTTCACGTCCGGGAGTCCTCTTTTTTGTTTCTCCCCTGATGGAATTGCTTTGTTAAATACGTCGTATAAATCATGATTTTGTGTGTGAGGCATTTTCTTGTCTACGGAATAATCGCAGAATGGTAAGCGTGCAGGCAGTGAGGAATAAGGAGTTGGTAACTAGGTAGGGAGGCGATGACACCATAGAGTTACGGGGGGGGGGGGGGGGGGGGGGGGGGGGGGGGTCATGTATGTCCGAGACCTTGTAAGGGAAAGGGGGGGGGGGAGGGGGGGGGGGGTACATGAGATTAGTGGTGAAAGGGGC
>PDHP01000203.1:15543-27787 GCA_003339455.1 Ophiocordyceps camponoti-leonardi (nom. inval.) | reverse complement strand
GGGGGGGGGGGGTGGGGGGGGGGGGGGGGGGGGGGGGGGGGGGGGGGGGGGGGGGGGGGGGGGGGGGGGGGGGGGGGGGGGGGGGGGGGGGGGGGGGGGGGGGGGGGGGGGTTGTTCAGTCAGCCTTATCCGAGACCTTGTACGGATACGGATAGCGGGTAAATCGAGGGGTTTACATCCCTTTAAATGTCAGAACGCCGCCCCCCATGTAGCGAGATAGGGATCTAGCCAATTAGAGGCCGCGATACTCAAGATACATCGTCTTAGGCGGAAGCTACACTATAAGTCATGTACCGGATCTCTAGACCTCTACATCTAGGTAGCAAAAAGTAGAATGACTGCGCATCTGACTGAAGGAATGAAAAAGGCACCGGGCCTAGGATTTATTGAGAATGATGATCTAGCTAGAAAGGGGGGGAAGCCGTGCCCAATTTATACCCAGCGCCGTGCCAATTGGCACCTTCCTCGGCAGGGCTCCTGCCCAGCCACCAAGTCCATCACCAACAACGCAGACAAAGGGGGGATCCTATCAATCCATCAATCAAGACCTCATCCGACCATTCAATCCGGCAAAAAGCCCTCGCGGGCAAAAGAGAAAAAACAGAGGCATCCGGGCCACTCCGGGCCATCAATCGGAGCCGAAGAAAAGACGCAAAAAGGCCACCAATCCGGGCCACCAGGCACTCTGGCCAAACACAAAGAAGAAGAAGAAGCCGGTAGGCCGAATCACACGACTCAAGGCCACAGAAGAGGTCGAGAAAATAGGCCATCAGGCAGAAAGAGTAGTATCAGGCCCCTAGGGGCAGCGCCATCAGCAGCGGCATCGGCGGCGGCAGTAGGTAGTAGAAGGAGTCGTCAAAGGCGGCGGATCGTCAATCGGCACGACGAAAAGACATTATTCGGATCGATCAGAAGGATAAGGTCGACGCCACGGCCATAGGCCGCCTATCAATCGGCGGCAACAGGCGGCAGAAGGCGGCAGAGAAAGCATATCGTCATAGTATCAGGGGAGAAGGTCGACGCCACGGCCATAGGCCGCCTATCTCGGTCACCAAAAAGTAGAATGACTGCGCATCTGACTGAAGGAATGAAAAAGGCACCGGGCCTAGGATTTATTGAGAATGATGATCTAGCTAGAAAGGGGGGGAAGCCGTGCCCAATTTATACCCAGCGCCGTGCCAATTGGCACCTTCCTCGGCAGGGCTCCTGCCCAGCCACCAGTAGCGACACTACAGGTGCTAGAGCAATTCTGTATCTGCAGGCTGAATAATCGTTGTGGGTCCCTCTACAGAGGGGCGGCGTTCTGACATTTAAAGGGATACGTCCCCTCGTGCCTCGGCTGCGTACATACATACGAAGAGGGAAGTCGTTGGGTAAACAAGAGTCAAAGGCAACGTCCAACCAACCAAACGACGTTGAGAAATCAACGGCTTTCATACATATTACATATATGAAGGGCAGCAAAAAGAAGACAGAAGGATCATAACCAATGGCTGACGAGACGCGTTCTCTTCTCCGGAAAGAGGGCTTAACAAGTATGTGAAATGCCCTCCCTGACGTATATCAGCTCAAGAGAAGACGACAGATGACGATTCACCACCATGGCAACAACACCACCAAGGAGATAAGAAAGAGACCATCAAAGTCCCGCAAACGATAGCCCACAGAGGCGACAAAATCCACGCCCGCGAAAACAGCCTCCCCGCCTTCCGCTCCGCCCTACGCAGCCGCGCGCACGCCATCGAGACGGACGTGAGGCTCTCGCGCGATTCCGTCGCCGTCCTCGCGCACGACGATGGGCTCGCGAGGTGCTTCGGGAGGGAGGACGGGAAGAGGGTGGCGGACTTTGAGGCTGAGGTTTTGGCGGGTTGGGGGTGTGTCAGTTTGGTGGAGTTTTTGGAATGGCTTGTGGATGGGGGGGGAGGAGGTCGTCTTCGTGATGGAGAGGGGGAAGAAGAGTCTGAGGAGGATAGGGATTGGAAAAGGGGCATGTGGGTTCTGTTGGATATCAAGGTGAGTTCGTTCCTTTTCCCTCCATTCCTACACACCTCCCTCTGTCCCCCATATATCTCTCCTATATCATATGCTTGCTGATGGCGATTTCTATCAAGATGGACGATGACCCAAACCTCCTCCTCGCCGCCATCGCCCGCGCCTTCAAGACGGTCAAAACGTCAACACCATGGGAGAAGCGTATACTCCTAGGATGCTGGAACGTACGTCCATCCCCATCTCCATCACCCCCCTATTCTCCTAACGAGGTAATAATAACCTACATCTCTATATGAATACAAAAAGGCCTCAACAATCCTCGCAGCCCGTCATCACCTCCCATCCCATGCCCTCGCCCACATCGGAACCTCCCCCTCCTACGCACGCCACTTCATCCCACACCTCCCCTCCCTATCCCTCAACATGGCCTACACCTCCATCCCCTTCCTCCCCTCCCCCGTCCTCACCTCCCGTCCCGTCTTCGCCTGGACCGTCAACTCGGAACAGACGATGAGGTGGGCCATCCGTCACGGTGCCGTCGACGGCGTCATCACGGACGACCCCGCTGCCTTTCGAGCCCTCTGTCGTCGTTACGAGCTCGAGGTCGCTGGTCGCTTGACGCCGCCGCCGTCGCCCCCCTTGAGACGGTCCCTTTCTAGGGCCTGGGATTGGTGTCGCGTCTTGTTCTGGCACAAGGTCGTCTTTCTCTATCGTCGCTTCTGGCTTAAGAGGTTAGATTACTTGACGGGGACCAAGGGACGGATAGACGGGACGAGGATATAGGTAGGTAGTTTACTGTCCACTGATATTCCTAGGTACCTACTTACCTACCTACCTACCTACCTAGGTAGATACACTCATACATACGACAGTGTCGAAATAGAAATAGTACATATACGCTGGCTGTGAGAAGAGGCTGAGGCCCAAGTCAAATCTCAACGTCAATTCCCAGATCCAATGCGCCGATGACCTCGTCGTCCATCAGAGGCTTATGAATCGTCGGCAGCCCCTTGCCATCACCGTGCTTCTTCTCCTGCAGCTTGGCCAGATGCGACGCCATCTGCTTCGTCTCGCTTTCTGCCACGCTGCTTTGCTGCTGCTGCTGCTGCTGTTGTTGTTGTTGCCCCTGCTGCTGGCTCTGCTGCCCCTGCTGCCCCTGCTCTTCCGCAGACTTGGCAGACTTGACTCGCAGCCGCCGTGTCCCGTCGTCACCGCCGCCGCCGCCTCGCGTCTTGGCCTTCTCCTTGAGCTGCGCCCTGCGGACCTGTTCCACGTTTAGCCGTCGATTCTCGCGGTTCCGCTCCGCCAGCCGATCCTGCTCCGACGACTTGGCAGTCTCGCCACCTCGCGTCGCCCCCAGCGTCGTGCGGAACGCCAGTCGGTGCCCGCTCAGCTCGGCCAACTCCTGCTGAAGCTCCTCTACCTTGTTCTCCTCGCCCCGCGCCACCGCCTCGTCCAGCAGCCGTCCCAGCCGCTCGCGCTGTAGCGGGTCGAACTGTCGCTTCAGCTCGTTGCGTCGCGTCAGTCGTGCCTTGATCTCCTCGCTGGTCCAGCTGTGGTTGATGAGTGCGTTGATGTCGTCAATCTTGTCCACCAGAGACTGTTTCGTCGGCAGCGACACGCCTTCGTTTCGGCATGTGATGACGTAGCGGTTGAGCTCCGCCTGTTTTTCAAGTCAGTCGTCATCCACATCACCATCATCATCATCATCATCGTCCGAACGAAGCGACACTCTCAGAAACTTACATCTGTCAACTTCGAGCTCGACGTCGCGATGAAAGGAAATTCCCTAATTGCCTTTCCATGCGCCGCCCTGACGTACTGGTCTGTCACGAACTGCCCGTTGGGGCCGGACATGGCGTAGGGCTTGCCCGTCGCGAACCCTGCACCGCCGTGTCAGCCTTTTCGCAACTTTTGTAACGGAGAAGAGGAAGAAGAAGAAGACGAAGGAAAAGGGGCAAGGGCTTTGGTAACGGGTTCTCGCACCTTTGATGCACGCCATGCGGTACTGCGGGATGCCCGTGTCCGGATGCATGCCGACCGCGAGGCGAATGAAGCAGCCCGTGATGGCCGCCTCGAACCCGGGCGTCGAGCAAACCTGAGCAAACTCGTTACGCCCGACGCGAACCCTGTCATAGTCGTGCAACTCCGGCGGGGGCAGACCCTTGGCCTCGCCGTCGTCCTGCGGGGTCCGGGACCGCACCCGATCAAAGTCGTGGTCGCCCTCGGGCTGGCCCGCCGTGTCGCGTCGGGGCGACGGTGCGTCCTTGCGCCGGTCCTGATCCTCCTTTCGCCGCTGCTTCTCCGCCTTGGCCCTGCGCAGCGAGTCCATGGCCGTCTCGCTGGCCTTTCCCGTTCGCTGTCTCGAGGCCAGCCGGTCGCCGTCGTCGAGGTCGGCCGCGTCGGCGCTCCGCTTCTTCTTGACATGCTTGCGCTCTTCATTTTCAACACTAGTGACCATCTGTCGCAGCAAGCGGTTCTGTCTCTGTCGCTCAATCTCCGAGATGCGCTCGGCGATGATTTGCTCGCGTTCCACCTCACGAAGTGCCATGATCTCCGCTTTCTCAGCCTGGCTGGCGAACATGCCGTCGACGGGATACTTTTGATCGCCCCCCTCGCCGCCGTTGCGAGGCGCTGGCTGCTCCGCGTCGGAATCGGATTCGTCCATCGGTGCCGACTCGAGAGAGTTGGGTGTTCCTGGCAAAGATGTGCTGAAAAGAAAAGAGGAGGAGATGGGTAGAAGAAAGGTTAGCGAGGTGGCGGGTAAACGAGATTCGCCTTACCAATTGCGAGCTGTTCACCACCAAAAAAAAAAACAGGGCAAAGTTGTTGGGCGGCTCCAAGCAACGATAAGGGCATATAATCAAACACTTACGCTTCTTCCTCATCCCCTGAACCGCGTCTCTTCGCATTCTTCGCCGTCTCCGTCCTCCCCGGCGACGCAGATGCGTCTCTCGCCGAGCCCTCATCTTCAGAGTCCCCTCCGGCGAGGGCCAGAAGCTCGTCGTCGATATCAGCCATTATCACGGCGTCGCTCTCGTAGCTGTGCGTCAGAGATTTCGGGATAGATGCACTCGTTTTTTGAATCCGATTCTTCAGCTCAAGACGAATTTTGAAGGTTTCGTGATGGATGGTGGCTCGCTTGTTCTGTGGCTGTGGGAGAGACGCGTGGTTGAAGGCAGATGCAGCTGCAGCCTGCTGTCACTGAAGTTGCTCAGCCTCACCGTCGGTAAAATATTTCTCCGGCCCCGCCTCATCGCCGACGTCATTTATTCCGAGGAAACGAAGATGAGGGAAGAATAAAGTGAGCGATGCTTCGAACGCACAGGACGACAAGATGGCTTCATTGACGCTGAGAAGAATACCAATATGCTCTTCATTTTCTCTGTCTTCGCTTGAGTCTCTTCCCTTCGCGTCATTCAGTCTGTCGAAGCGCCTCCCGCGCGGCTCTCGATCGCTATCCTCGACGACGACGACGACATCATCAACAAGGCCGCCACCCAAGCTAAAGCCTCTCTCAGACGAACAGCGCCAATACCTCTCCTCTGCCGTCCGTCTCTCTACCCACCCCCTCAAACACATACACATATCATCACTGACAACCAAGCTCAGCTACGGGTAAACCAAGCCGGCGAGCTCGCCGCAACGCTCATCTACACGGCGCAAACCCCCCCCCTCGTCCGCCGCCACCCTCACCTCCGCCCCCTGATGAAACACATGTACGACCAGGAAGCAGCGCACCTGAAGACGTTCAACGCCCTCATCCACAAGCATCGCGTCCGTCCCACCGCCCTGACGCCGCTATGGGTCGGCCTCGCCACCAGCCTGGGCTGGACGACCGCCGTCATGGGTCGCGAGGCTGCCATGGCCTGTACCGAGGCCGTCGAGACCGTCATCGGCGAACACTACACAGGCCAGATTCGAACCTTGCTGGAAATGGTCAAGCAATGGGAAAAGGATGGCTACGACGTTGGTTCTGAAATCAAAGACCTCATCGCCACCTTTTCGAGGATTCGCGACGAGGAGCTCGAACACCTCGACCATGCCGTCGAGCATGACGCCAAGAAGGCTGAGCCCTATTGGCTATTGACTAGCGTTATAGGAGCTGGTTGTCGCGCTGCGATATGGGCGAGCGAGCGGGTATGAGCACGAGAGTGAATCTCACAATCGAGGTGAGCAACAAACACCGACGCACTGAAGCCACAGGGGCAAGGTCTTGACGACCTCAGCCGAGGCCTGATGCCAACTGCTACAATTACCTGTAAATGTACAACATGTATCAAATGCCATAGAAACACAGAAGCAGCCAAAGCCGGTTTTGCTCATGCCCGACGCCATTTCCATGCTCGCCCATCGTGACAAAACCTGAAGCGCGTATTTTCATTTCCCATGACGCCTTGCCTGCCTCCCTCCCATTCACTCTCAAGAGTCAAAAGAAACCGTCCTCGAAGCACGAGCTCGTCGCCTACCATATGCCTCTTCGAAGACAAGCGAGAACAATCAATCACTAAGAGAGGGGAGAGATAGTTAGTTTACCACCTCAGCTCGCGTTCGCGCGTTCAATCGACTTACTAGATGGCCAGCGGGGCTACGCCGTCCACTTGGTAGCCCCAGTTGCCGTTCTGCTCTTCCGTCAGCAGCCAGTCGTACGGAAACTGCACCAGGTTGCCTTGTATCATCTTCAACAGCTCCTCGGCGTCGGCCCTTGACGGCATCTCCTCCATCGAAAGACCGCGCTTGCTGCCCTTGGTAGCGGCTCGGCGACGGCGCTTGATGGACCCGTGCTGCCCGCTGTCGACGGGGGAAAAGGCCGTCTTGCGCTCCCTGCTCGTCCCGTTCTCCAGCGCAGGGAACGTTGCGTGTCCCGAGGCCGCGGGCGGGCCCCCTTGCGACTCGTATCCTGCGCTCAACAGCGGCTCCGAGCCTGCGCTCCGCATCGGTGACTTTTCGCGGGCCATCGCCTCTCCTCCTTGACCTGTCGTCCGAGGCTTTTCTCCCTCCGCGCCCAGCGACGGCGTCTTCTCCGACAGCTTGTCCGACACCTTTCGCAGCTCTTTTCGGACCGCCTTGCTCATCACCTCCGGCCCCGGCGCGCTGATGCCGGCTCCGCCAGCCGTCGGCTCCTTCGCGTGACTCGTCTCGCTCTTGAGCTCGCTCGGCTCTCCCGCCGCCTTACCCTCCATGGCCGCCCGTAACCTTTCGCCGTAGTCCATATACTCGCGGTACTCGGCCCATGTGCTTACCTCCGAGTCCGGCATGCAGCGAAAGACCCTGCGATAAAGCTTCGTGTTGTTCTTGGCCGCGCGGTTCCAGATCTCATCCATGAAGCTTGGATCGACGGGATCCCGCATGCAGTCCTTTGTAATATCCGCCGCCTGAATGTCCGCCGCCATCGGATGAAGGGCGCTTTGCGTCGGCCGGCCCGTCAGGGGGTCGATGTGGACGGACGGGCCTCCGATGTCCGTGTCGTCCATGACGGGTAGAGGGGGGAGCTGGGCGGCTCGAGGCATCCCGAGCTGTTCTGTAGCACGCCGGTTCAGCGGAGGGATCGGCGGTATCCCGTCGTTGCCGGCATCCGGAGACTCTTGGCGCCGACTGTCCGCGGCCGACATCTGGTCGTGCGGCGACCTCGGAGAGTCCAAGGCTCCCTTTCCAAGGCTGTCGACGCTGTTCACTAGCACCTCGCGTCCGTTTACGATGACCGAGTCGCGCCCCCCATCCAGGCCTGCTTCCTCGGCGCTCTTCCAGTGATCTGCCCCGTAGCCCGACACGTCCAGCTGGTGCTTCTTCCCCGTCACCCTAGGATCTGTCAAGGTTTCCTTGCCCTTGGCTGACGTGTCGTCGGCGTCCTGAGCCGTGTCCCCGTCAGCGTCGTGATTGAAACTCGGCAGTCGAAACATGGGCGCCGGCGTGCTGAGTTGTTGTCTCCCTCGTTCTGTGCTGGGACCGGCGACGGCCGAGGGCCCCGAGCCGTTGCCGTAGATCTGCTCCATTTCCCGATCGAAAGCTTGGCGATCCATCTCCTGCTGTCTCTCCTCTTCCAGGATCTCGTCGACGTCCAAGCCCAGATGCTCCCTCATCAATCGCAAGCGCAAGGTGTGTGCAAAACGGCCGACCTGGTACGGCTTGCCGGCCATCTTCGACCACACCATGTCGGTATCTCGCACGATTGCCGCGCATTCCGAGTCTCTCGTGCCCAGCATGGACCGTTCGTTGATATTGGCGGACCCTATGAGGGCAACCCGGTCGTCGACTATGATGGTCTTGGCGTGAATGTACAGCTGCTCAGTTACCAAGGCCTCGTTGCCCATGACTCCCCACTGCCGCAACGAGTAGAAGCCGATGTAGTCCTCCGGGTCGATGCCGGCCGCCCGGAGCCGGCCGAAGATCGACTGCTCCCCTCGGCAAATGCTTCGGTACTGACACATGACGATGAGGCGAACACTGGTTCCCTCTTGTTCATCGACCGTATTTTGGAAGCCGGGCATCAGGGGTATGACGATGGCACAACGCCAATCCTCGCCCTCATCGCGCGCGCGGATGATGCGTTCCACGAGGGCGTCCCCGATGCGGTTGACAATCTTGGTGTTGTACGCCTCGGTGCTGGTGATGAAAAACTGATTCTCCATGTAGATGAAGTGCTCCGACTCTTCGATCATCTTGATATAGGCCGTCTGAATGCTGTGCTCCGTCTCCTCGATGCCGAGCGACCAGGTCGCGGCGGAGCGCAGGATCTGCACCTCGCAAGTGCCCGTCAGGCCGAGCGCGTCGAGTTCGTCCAGTTTGGCATCCGGAGGCGGCAGCAGAAAGGGCAATGGCCGCGTCGGCTTCCGCCCGCGGCGAAGATAGTTCCACCGCTGGACAAAGTGCCGGGTGAGGTCGCGGGCTGGCTGGCCGACGACCTGCATGGCCACGTCGTGCCACGGCATCCGGGGCACCTTGCTGCGGTCGTACATCTCCTCGTAGGGCTCGTTGAGGCGGAAAAAGTCTTGCACCCTGGGGTTCGAGTAGTCCTTGCCAGGGAAGAGCTGGCAGTGTTCGGCGTCCTTGGGCCGCTCAGACATCTCGAAACCCGTCGGCTTGTCGTCGACGATAGGGTGTTGTGGGCAGTCCCAGCGGCCGAAGCAAAGATCGATGCCGCCCAGGAAGGCCACGTCGTGGTCGACGATGCATATCTTCTCGTGATGCGCGAAGAAGAACTGGTTTTTCTTGAACTGGTTGGGAGATCGCTGAACAAAGATGTTTGGATGCAAGTTAAGCAGGGAAAACTTCGTATACTCAGAGTCTATGGGAATGGCGGCCTCGACGTTGCGGTAGATTATGACGAAGATCTTGACGCCTTCACGGGCCTTCTTCTGCAACAGTCTGTCGAGGCGCCACTTCTGGCTGATGCACGCAGGCCGCCGCATGTAGAGCTCGGGGCTCAGCCACCAGTCGTGAATGTAGATGACGTCTCGGGCCATGTTGATGGCCCTCGACACGTTCCACATGTAATCTCGGCCGTCGACGAGCCACTGAGCGAAGACGCCGGTGCGGACCGGGGCAAAGCTGCCGAAGCGCTTCTTTTCGTACCACGGCGTCTGGCGAAGCATCTCGTTGATGGACTCCTCGAACTGCTTCATGACGGACTGGTAGCTGGAGAAGAGTCGAACCTTGCGCTCGGACGTGCACAGCGTGAGCGTGTGGTGCTTCTCCCGCGGCGCGTCCACCGTCAGGTCGATCTCGGACTGCTTGTTGGAGCCCATCTTCTTGAGCGGATTGCGTTTGGAGACGATGCTAAACTTGGAGTCGACCAGGTAGACGTCGTAGATGTTCATGTTCTCGGGCGACTCGACACATACTATGTAACTCTGCCGGACGAGGAACCACTTTCGGCTGTGACGGGCGATGACTTTGGCCGGCGTCAGGACGCGGCGAAAGTCCAGCCCCTTGGACGACTGGATGTGAAGGAAGCCCTCCTTGCCGTGATAGCTGCCCTCGGCCGCCAGACGCACGCCGAGGGCGGAGAGCTCGAGGAAGCGGCAGAGGCGGTTGCTGTCGGCCCGGAACATGAGCCAGCGGATCATCTCCGATAGATACTTCTCGAGCGTGCGCCTCTGCTTCTCGACGTAGCGCTGCCTCCGGCTCATCAAGTCCAGCGCCGCGCTCGACTGCGCCGCCTCGGCGTTTGAGACCTCGCCCGGATCCGTGAAGCCTGTCGAACGACGCCGCATGCCCCACAGGTTCGCACGCGACTTTCGGTGTCGCGGCTGCGGCTGGCCTGAGTCGGTTGCCGCATCGCCCGCCGTCGCCTCCCCTGCCGTGCCTTCGCCGGCCGTGCCTTCGCCAGCCGTCCCCTCACCGGCCGTTCCCTCGCCAGCCGTCTCTTCCCCGCGACCGCTGGCCGGATCCTCGTCCTCGCTGTCGTCGCCCTTGATGCGGGCGCGGCGTAGGTAGGGGAAGGCCGAGTAAGGAAACTTGGGCTGCCTCGGGCGCGTCCCCAGGTCGGAGCGGCCCGGCATGTACTTGTCGTTGCCGAGGGCAAACTTGTAACGGAAGTGCAGATTGTAAATGTCGCGGATGTTGCGAACGACGGTCCAGCTCATCCGGCTCGGACCGCTACCGTACTCGAGCTCGAAGGTGAAGATCCAGTGGCGCTCCCTGTCGTCGTCCGGTATGGGACAGCTGTCCTTGATCCTGAGCTTGAGCTGCTCCAGGAGAACAGGGATCCTCTTATTCCCATGCTCGTCCCGCTGGATCATGCTCGCCAGCATCAGGACGGCCGGCGCGCCGGCCCTAAGCTCGGCCATCAGCTCGGCCGACTTGAAGTAGTCGAAACGGTCCTCCTTTTTCTGCCGCAGGAGCTTCAGCGTACTCTTGACCTGTTTCCACTTCTGGGCGCCGAAGTTGGAGGCCCGTTCCGAGTTGAAGAAGGGCCGCCTCGGAGACATGGCGTCGCCGTCCGACACGCCGCCGCCGCCAAGGACGGTGACGCGGCGCACGTGGCCCGACCTCGGTGCCACAGCCTCTTCGTTGTCGTCGCCATGTCCCCTCGGGGTGGCGTCGGCGTAAGAATGACCCCTGCGAAACGGTCTTCGCCTCGACGACTGCTCGCGCACATCGCCGTCGGACATGATGTTGGCATGAATCGACGTGTCGGGCATGCTGGCACGGCGCCTCAGCAGGCGGCTGTAAGTGTCGATGTTGTCGCCGTCGTTTGGGCGGCCGTTGGGCGTCGAGGGCGACAGCTGTCCCGTCTTCTTGAAACGGCGCATCTTTCGCTTCTTCTTCTTTTTGGAAGACGCTCCGGGCTGAGCGGCGGCAGCCTCGTCGGCCGTCTCCTCGATGTCCGCGTCGGCATCGGACTGCTCCTCGGCGAGGGTATCCGGAAGTCGGGAGCCCAGACGGTTGACGGTGGGCGAGTTGGGCAAAGACGGCGATGCAACCTCCATGGGCGTCGAGGAACCTGCTTGAGACTTGGGCGTCTGCAAGTTGGGGTTGCTCGCAAAGGCCCTGATCTTGGACATGAGAGAGGCGCTTCGGGACCTCGCAGGAGTGTCCGGGGGGTCCCAGGAGCTGTGGCGAGCGTGAAAGCCCGGCGTGGAGCTGCTGGGCGCCTCCGAGACGTCTGGCCTTGCGAATTGAACGCTGCGCCTGCCGGTAGCGGCCGCGGCGTCGGGGGAGCTGAGGTGCGATCCGAGGGGAGACGGCGGCTCTTCCGGCTCGTGGGCGATGACATGGGAGAAGCGCAGTCCGAAACCGGTATCGGAAGACAAGTCATGGTGCTTCAGGCCCCCGTTCCAGAATTCCTTGGCCTCGTCATTCTTGAGAGGACAGAAGCTGGCAGGACGGGGGGCCGGTGACGCACGTGGTGGTGGCTGAGTGCTAGCATCGGCAGGCGGCTGAGGACTCCGCGTGCCAGGGGACACAGACTCGTCTCGATCTTCGTCTTCTCCAGCCATGGCTGAAGATGGATGCGAGACCGACGATGGAGGTAGGAGTAGGTAGGTGTATGTATTTCCAGAAGGGGGATGAGGCGACGAGGAGGTCGATGTATACTGTAAGGATGTAAGGATGTTAGCAACCGGCCAGGAGGGCCTCTCTCTCATCTCAGGGGCGGGAGGGGGAAACTCCACTGAGGGCTGCCCTACTAGCGGGAGGGGGGGGGGGGGGGGGGGGGGGGGCCCCCCCCCCCCCCCGCCCCCGGGCCCCCCCAGGCAGGGAAAAAAAACAGGGGCACAACCAACCGCCCCACCCCCCCCCTACAAAAAAG
>PDHP01000203.1:0-15536 GCA_003339455.1 Ophiocordyceps camponoti-leonardi (nom. inval.) | reverse complement strand
ACAGGGGGGGGGGGGGGAGGGGGGGGGGGGGGGGGGGGGGGGGGGGGGGGGGGGGGGGGGGGGGGGGGGGGGGGGGGGGGGGGGGGGGGGGGGGGGGGGGCGGCCACAGCGAGCGCTGAGCGCAGGGCCCGCCAAGTAATGGAAAAAAATTAGGGAGCAATACAAGCGCACATACCTCGAGATTACATATAGGAGATAGCAGTCTGGGAAGTTCACAAATCCAAGAAGCAAAAATATCATGTTGTATTGCACGGTATCATAGCATCATGTGTGGTCGTAGCCAGGTTAGTAGGGAGGTATGTATATAGATAGGCAGATGGAGGTAGGTAGGCAGACAGTAGGTAGGTAGGCAGGCATGGAGCGCTCTCATCGTCGTTCCAAGCCAAAGTCGTCGGTTGAGAGAAGCAATACCTTCTGTTGCCTCACGATAGGCTTCCTGGTCCCTTGCAAATTACGCCTCACCTCGTCGTCCCTTTCTTTGCCGGGAGCATTGAGAAGGGCTTATGTAAGTGATTGCAATTAAGGAGGGAAAAAAAATGATTGTGATGGCTTCCATCTCATAACCTCCCGCAGTAGATGGTAGGAGTAGGTGGTAGGTAGACATCAGGTATCTTTCTCTTACTTCTTCTCCTTACAATCGTCAATTCCTCCCTCCCCTCACTCTTTTTTCCTCTTCTTCTTCTCCCCCTTCTCTTCCTCTTCCGTCTTCTCCGACGTCGTCTCCTTCCTCCGGTCCCGGAGACGAAACATCCATCATGTCGAGGTATTCACTACGCCAGACTCCGAGGTACAACGCACCCCCATTCTCCCCGTCAATGCTGCTCTGTCTGACCCCGGTCATGTTAGGAAAAAAGAGCTCTTCGATGGCATGGTCGCGACACCCGTTATGCGCCGCTCGTCGCGCCGCCAATCCTCCTTCCCCCAGGACGTGTCAGATCTCGACAACGACTCGAGCTCGGCCGCCGAAACGTCGACGCGAGGCGCTCGCTCCGTCCGGAGTCGCCGCTCTGCCGCGAGGCTGGTCGAAGAATACGCCGACGGGGCCGAAGCGCGCGTCAGGACGAGAGCCGGTACGCGCAAAGCCGATTCTAATGGCTACGCCTCCGCCGCCGCCGCCGCCGCCGCCGCTTCCGCTTCCGCCGACACAAGCAACATCTCCGGCTCCGACTCCGACGTCAAGCGCGTCGCCTCTTCCCATGTCGCCGCGCGGAAATCCGCGTCCCCGCGCGTCGTCGACGGCTGGAAACCCGGACAAGACCCCAAGGTTGACCTGTCGGCCGAATTTGAGTTCGGCGGCTCGCTGGGAACGGCGGCCATGATGGTTCTATTCCCCGTCCTCATGTGGTACATGTGGATCGGGGCCACCTATTACGACGGCAAGCTTCCGACCCCGACGCCGGACCAGACATGGCTGCAATTCGGCGCCGAGATCGCCAACCTCGTATACAGCGGCGCGTTCCCCCACGCCTCCGCCTGGCTTTGGTACTGGTCATACCTCGTCTTTCAGGCCGCCTGTTATTGTCTACTGCCCGGCGTCTGGGGCCGCGGAAAGCCTTTGCCACACGAGGGCGGGAAACAGCTGCCGTACTTCTGCAACGCCTACGCCAGCCTGTACTTTACCCTCGCCGTCCTCGCCGTGCTTCACTTTTCCGGCATTTGGCCGCTCTACCTGGCTCTCGACCACTTCGGCCCCCTGCTGTCCGTCGCCATCCTCAGCGGCTTCCTCGTTAGCCTCGTCGCCTACGTCTCTGCCATCTACAGGGGTAGTCAACATCGTATGACGGGCCGCCCCATCTACGACTTCTTCATGGGCGCCGAGCTCAATCCGCGCTTGTTCGGCATCCTCGACTTCAAGATGTTCTGCGAGGTTCGGATGCCCTGGTACATGCTGCTCATCCTCAGTCTCGGCGCCGCAGCCCGCCAGTACGAGCGATACGGCTACGTTTCCGGCGAGGTCTTGTTCCTCGTCTTGGCGCACTACCTCTACGCCAATGCCTGCGCCAAGGGCGAGGAGCTCATCATCACCACCTGGTAAAGAGCCCGTCTCCTACTCCTGATTATCCACCCCTTCCACGGCTAACACGACACTCCTACACAGGGACATGTACTACGAGAAATGGGGCTTCATGCTCATCTTCTGGAACCTGGCCGGCGTCCCGCTCTCGTACTGCCACTGCACCATCTACCTCGCCAACCACGACCCTTCCGAGTATCGGTGGAACCGCTGGGCCTTGGCCGCCTTGTTTACCTCCTATCTCTTCTGGTACTGGGTCTGGGACAGCTGCAACAGTCAGAAGAACCGATTCCGCGCCATGGAGAGCGGTCAGATGGTCATTCGCAGCACCTTTCCCCAGGTCCCCTGGCAGACGCTCCGTAACCCAAAGACGATCGAGTCGCCTCGCGGCACCATCCTGGTAGACGGCTGGTACGGTCTCGCGCGCAAGATTCACTACACCGCCGACGCATGGTTCGCCATCTCCTGGGGGTTGGTGACGGGCTTCAAGTATGTCTCTTCCCGAAACCCCCTGTTACCTCGTTTTACTGACGAAAGCAACCACGAAAAACAAAGGAGCCCGTTTCCATGGTTCTATCCCATCTTCTTCTGCTGCATGATCGCCCATCGTGCGCGTCGTGATATCCATCGCTGTCGCACCAAGTACGGCGATGCTTGGCTCGAGTACGAGCGACAGGTTCCGTATCTCTTCATTCCCGTCAGTCTAATCCCCCTCCCCCCCCCCTCTATCGAATACCCGTTTTCTAAACCACCTTGCCGTGCAGTACGTCATCTAGCGTCTGAACAGATCAGCTGCTCTCGTTCGGCTTTTTTTTCTTTCTTTTCGACCTGGAGATGGCGTCCGGTTCTTTCTATACATTCAGCTGCCCCGGACGTAAGCGTCATTTTCTTCTTTCTTGATGTCCTCGGCTTTTATTTCTCGTTCTTTGATTCCGTTGGGCTCAGGTTCCAATGGCTGCTGCTACTTTGCCTTGGTGGTCATTGTTCCGTCCAAAAGCTCATGCTAAGAGCTGGGGCGAGTAAAAAGGTGGAAGGCATGGTTCGGGGTAAGACACAGCGCAGGGGGGAACGTCGTCCGTTGTCATCATGATCCTCATATGTAGGAGTAATAATACCCGTTTGTTGATTACTTTGACTGTTAATCGTCCGCATATACGGATATATCACTTGATTATTGATCAAGACACTTTACCAAACCAAACTGCGCAGTTTTGACCGATGTTGAAACAGACTCCGAGCAGCCGACAAGAAATCAAATTGCAAGGTTCCCCCTCTCCTCTTGTTCCCTGTCTATGACAACGCTCCGAACACCACTATACACATGCAGTCTCCTCGAGCAATTAGCGAATCTTGTCAAATCATGACCGGGTTAGGCTCCCCTAGTACGCCCGTCGAAGCCTCCTCCGCATCATCGTCCGGAAGCCGAACGTACACGACAGTCAATATAGTCTGCCCGACGTCGGGATCCATGCCGCCACCCCTCGGCCGTCACGTCGTGGCGCCGGATGCTTAGTTGCAGGTGGCGTTGAGCGTCGCCTTGGAGTTCATGAGCAGCGCAACAATGAGACCGTAAAGACCTTGAGTACACATGTTAGCAAGCCTTCTCGGATGACGGTCGGTTCGAGGTTCTCACCCAAAACTTCAGCAAAAATGAGGATCAGAATCATGCCAACGAAGAGACGGGGCTGTTGTGCCGTTCCTCGTACACCAGCGTCACCGACGATACCGATGGCGAATCCGGCGGCGAGACCGGCCAGTCCGACCGAGAGGCCGGCGCCAAATTGGATGAAGCCAGTGTACAGGGGAAGCTCTTGTTTGAGACCGTCCGAGATCAAGACGGATACTACCAGACCGTAGATGCCGATAATACCAGCCATAATGACCGGGACGATGTCTGCAGCCTGTGAGCGATGACCTGCTAGATTATTGCCGGGAACGCGCACTCTTCACGATTAGGTCAGGGCGAAGGACGCCCATGGCGGCGATGCCGACACCTGACTTTGCAGTGCCATACGAGGCGCCTAGACAGGTGAAGACGATGGCGCAGGTGCAGCCCATGGCACCAAAGAAGGGCTGCTTCGCAGTCAGCAGGCGACATACGTGACGGACGGTAGCCGGCTGTACTGACCGCATAGACGGGGCTGATGGGGGGGAAAGCGTGGTGTTAGCCAGCATGACGAGGGAATAGGGGCATGACGGGACAATGATGCTGACGACGTACCAAGCTTCGGAGACCATGGTGGCGACTGTGGGTTGAAGGGAAGTCGAGGATCCGAGTGAGGATGTGTTGATGGTAAAGCGAGATGTATTCGATTCGAGGCGATGGGTGCTTCCGATACGAGCCGTCGGCGTCGAGCCGTGATGAATTGCGGGTGGAGGGTTGGAGGATGGGTCTGTCTGTCGCTTGTTGACCATTCGTTGGCATCAGGTTTTCGCGGCAGTGCTGGTTACATAAGCCCTGGGTAGCCGGCCTTTGATTGTTCCGGTCCGATGCTTGATAATGACGAATGGCTATTCGTACATACATACATGCGGCATTGCGCACGGTCCCGCAGCTCACAAGCTCTCTCTCTCTCTCACACTCTCTCCCTCTCTCTCGACGGCCCCTTGCAGATCTTCTTGATCAATCAACAGCAACCTTGTGGGATCTCGCTGCCGAGTTCTATGTAAGAGGATAACTCGTTGCCGACCTGCCTAACATGTATGACTACGTAGGCAACTAGCTCTACCAACACAATTATCCAAACAGGAAATATCACCAATTTCACGGTCTCGATCACCGCGTCTTACCGATGTTTAAAGGTCCCAGGCAAAGAGGTCTTTAGCAACCCGTCCCTGATGAATGAATGGCTGTAGCAGCCCAAGACGGACGGCAGAGTGAAACCCACTTCGAGGCCCGGCTGACCAGCACTGCTTGTGGCGCTGTCGCTCCGTCCGCCTTTCGCCACTGTACAGCCATGTTAGTTAGCCGTCGTCTAATGTCTGGGCCTTCCCACCCCCAAGGGCAGGCTGCCCCCGCTATAACTGATCGGACAAGCTCTCCCCCCCCCTCCATCCCCCCCTCCTCAGGATACTAGACCTCACCTCATATCTTACTATCAACCTATGCCTTATGCCTAGAGTCTTCTCATACCTCATGCCTCCTCTAAACTTCATCTAGTTCTATTACTGCTCGGCTCCTGAGCCGTAATTGTCTCAGCTCGGGCACATCATCTCCTACAATGCCTGGCATTGCGCGCAAGATCGTCGTCTTCGCCGCCATTGATGGCCTGATAGTCCAGCCGCTGTCTTCCAAGGGACAGAGAGCCCATCAGCCCGTCCGGGTGCGATACGATGACTCTTCTGTTTCTGCCGTTCCCCGTGACCAGATCCCTGACACGTCAGCGTCGTTCGAGGCTTTTGGTGTCATCGGTAGGCGATATAAACGTCTTCCTCCGCGGGAGGCTTGGCGGCTAACCTGATTCTATTCCAGGCCTGATTACCGTATCGAAATTAACCTATCTAGTTACCATTGTACGACGCAAGCAGGTTGCCCAGATCCGAGGCTTCCCTGTTTTCGTCGTCACAGACGTTGCTGTTACGCCTTGCACTTCGCAGTCTGAAGCTAGCGAGTCCATCAGAAAGACGGCCAAATCCTTGCATACGCAGTCTCCGGAATCCCAAAGCGAGGCCGGCGGGAGCAGCGATGAAGAGGTTCCTGACGATGCCGTCACCGACAGCGACGACGACTCCGCGAAGCCAGATGCCAAGCGAAGCAGCGTCGCCGAGGATGTCATCCGTCGCCGCGGAAGCTACGGACGGTTTGCGCAAAGTTGGTTCAGCAAGAGCGGATGGACAATGGATCAGAGGCGCATAATGGGTATGAGTGTGCCGTCGGCCGATCCGGCTCCGGACTTGACCGTCCAAGAGACTTCAACCGCCGAAGCAACGATACCGGCCCCTGCTGAAGACGCCGAGGTCGAACGCCCCGTCTCCGCCTTGCTTCCCAAGCTCTTGCGTACGGTCAAGGTCGTTTTCGGCTCCTCTCGAAGCTTTTACTTCTCCTACGACGTGGACGTGACGCGCTCCCTGGCCCAGGACGCGCTGCTCTTCAGGCGAGACACTCCCCTTCATGCCCAAGTCGACGTCGACTTCTTCTGGAACCGGCATATCTTAAGGCCATTTCTAGCGACGGGACAGGACTCGCTGGCTCTTCCCGTCATGCAGGGCTTCGTTGGGCAGCGTACCTTCGTTGTCGACACGGAGCCTCCGCAAGTAGACGAGCCCGCAGCCGACAGTCTTGAGATGCATAACCTTCCGAATGCCTCGAACCCGTCCGGCGAAGTCAGAGAGTCGGCGGAGTTGCGTCCCTCGGAGAGGAGATATCTAGCTACCCTCATTTCTCGCCGCTCTACCAAGAGGGCTGGCTTACGCTACCTTCGTCGGGGCGTCAATGAAGATGGGTTCACGGCCAATACGGTCGAAACGGAGCAAATACTGTCTTCGCCGACTTGGGAGCAGTCGCGGCCAATACGCTCCTTTTTGCAAGTCAGAGGCAGCATCCCTCTATACTTTACGCAGTCGGCCTACTCTCTCAAGCCCGTGCCCGTGATGCAGCACTCCGTCGACTCCAACTTCAAGGCCTGCAAGAAGCACTTCGAAAGGCTCTCTAAAGCCTATGGCCGGCTCCAAATCGTGAACCTGGTAGAGAGGACCGGCATTGAGGCACCCATCGGGTCACAGTACCAGACCAGCGTCGAGCAGCTCAACGAGGGGCTGCAGCCTGGTGACAGGATCCCCTTTGAATGGTTTGACTTTCATCAAGCCTGTCGCGGCATGAAGTTTGAAAATGTCAGCCAGCTGCTGCTGAGACTCAAGGACAGGCTCGAGGAACTCGGAAGTACGACACAGCAGGAGGGCAAGGTGACGGAAAAGCAAAAGGGCGTTGTTCGGACCAATTGCATGGACTGCCTCGACCGAACCAACGTCTGTCAGAGCTCGTTCGCCAAGCACATGCTCGATCACGAGCTCAAACAAGACGGGGTTGATATGAGCGCCCAGCTTGATCAAGAAAACGCATGGTTCAATACGCTCTGGGCAGATAATGGCGACGCCGTCTCGAAGCAGTATGCCTCTACAGCCGCTATGAAAGGCGACTACACCAGGACGAAGAAGAGAGACTACCGCGGAGCACTGAACGACTTGGGTCTCTCGCTTGCGCGCTTCTACAACGGGTACGTTTGACGTCCCCTCGAATAGACCAGAGTCTTTGTTTAACAGAAAAGCCAGAATGGTAAACGACTATTTCAGCCAGGCAGCCATGGATTTCCTGCTAGGGAATGTCACGTCCAAGATCTTTGACGAGTTCGAGTCTGACATGATGACCAAAGACCCGGCCGTTTCCATCTCGAACATGAGGCAGCGAGCGGTGGAGCTCTGTCGCAAGAGAGTAGTGGCCGACGTGAGCGAGGAGTTTCATGGAGGCTGGGTGCTACTCAGTCCCAATGCTACTGACGTGGTCAATGTCCGATCCATGGAAGAGGTCGTTCTCCTGCTGACCGACGCCGCCGTCTATCTCTGCCGCTTCGACTGGGACCTGGACAAGGTCTCGTCTTTTGAACGGGTCCATCTCGCCAACGTGACGCTCATCAAGCAGGGGACTTATATCACGTCCACCGTCTCGCAAGCGCACACGGACGAGGCCAAGAACGTCGGCTTCGTCATCGAGTACCAGCCGGGTAAGAGCAACATCCAACGAACCAATACCCGGACGCTGTCCAGCCGCAGCGATTTTGGCCCGAAGCTTGAGTCACAGGGTGGTGGTGGTGGTGGTGGTGGTGGTGGTGGTGGTGGTGGTGGTGGTGATGGCGGCGCCGGCCGGCCGACTGCGTTCGGGAACCTGTTTTCGGCCAAGGCCAAGTCACCCTCTACTCGTAGGCTCGCGCTCAAGGCCCCGTACGTAAGCTCGTCGGCCTCGGCGCCGGAAGATACGCCTTGCCAGACAGAGAAGCAGCAGGTGACGGCTATATGCGCAGAGATTGAGCGCCTGGCGTTGGTGCGTCAGTTTCGCAAAGAGGGAGATGGCGGCAAGAGCATCGTCGAGAGCGGGGACATTATCTCGCTTGAGGCGGCGAAGCGGAATACGGGGCTGCTGGAGCAGCTAGGGCACTCGATCAAGAAGCTCGTGTGGGCTTGATATCCCCTATCGAGGCCGGGGGACGATGCCGGCAAACCGCTAGTTCCTGATTATTCGATACAAATGCATCTGGTACCTCATGTCCTCGAGCTGGATCGGATAAGACAAATCTTCAGGCAGCCGGAACCAGAGAGAGTCGTGAGACTCTAGCTTCTCCCATTGGCAGCCTTGAGCCTTGGTCTCTAGCAACGTGTGGTCGAGCAACCACTGCATGGGATAGCGTCTCTTATCTTTGCCGACCGCGGCCTCGGAGTAGCTGCCAGGGCTATCCATGACGAGGAGGAGGCTCGTCGACGGAAGGACTTCGCCCAAGTTGCGCAAAAAGGTCGTCGTCTTAGTCAAGCCGCCGTCGGCGTACATCTCGTTAAGGGTGAAGAGCATTGTGACGAGCAGCGGGCGCGGGCCGGCGACCTCGGCCAGGCGGTCGCGCGACAGATGCAGCGCATCGTGGCGGCAGAAGGCGACCGACAGACGGGAGGCGCAGACGAAGGGCGTGTTGGCGGCCACGGCGGCCGCTGACGCATACTTGGAGAGCTGCGGAGCGACGCAGAGCCTTTGACGGATGAGGTCTATTACACGAGTCCACGGTGCAGAGTCGACGAGCGTCAAGGCGACGCGTGTGGAGGTTTCGCGGGCGTAGACAGCGGCAGCGGCGAGTTCAGGAGCGCATCCTCCGACGCAGAGCATGCGGATGCTTTCACCACCGTCATCATCGTGCGTGTTTTGGAGCCGAGGTGCCACGGCAAGAAGGGCGGCGGCGTAGCAGAGGGCTCGGGTCGGGCTCCATCGCGCTGCGTAGGCTTCGAGACGGCGCTCGTCGGAGAAGGCAGCGGCGAAGTCGCGGTCGAAGAGGGCGCGCTTGATTTCGCGCACCAAGGAGGGTAAAGCGTCGGAGGACAAGACATCAGCCAATGCGCTGGAGAAGACGTCGAGAAGCGGCTGTTGATGGTCCGTCGCGACGAGCGGATTGGGCTGTTTGTTGACACTGCTATGAGCAGACGACGTCTTCTTGTTGACCATTGCCCGAATGCGGCGTAACGTCTCGTTGCCGCAGCATCGTCAATTTTCGGCTGTAGGGAGAGAGAGAGGGAGAAGAGGGAGACAGAGTCAAGCATGGTCTAAGGGGGGGGTTGGAAGGGAGGTGTATCGTCGGCTAAACCTCTGATATCCCGACGGCGCCCCGAAGCGTCCACGGGAGAGCTACGGGGGAGCTACAGAGGAGCTAAGGATAAGCTAGGCACATTGCGGCGCTGTCATGACATAACGTGTAACCCCTCCATAGCAAAAGTCGCCCGCCAAAAACGGGGAGCTCGCGGCCAAACTCTCGACCTTAAATTCTCTCCCTTCCTCTGCTCTTCCACTTCCCACCCTCCCAAAGCTTTGCTATACTTTTCCTCTCAACAACCTCGTCCTGAATTCTATCTGTCCTCACCCTTCTCTAATCGTTCTCCCCAAATCGTCGCAACCATGGGCTACGGCGAGATCGACAACAAGGCTATCAACACCATCCGCCTCCTCGCGGTAAGATTACCCCGCCACGCCACCGCCGTCGGCTCGAGAAGAGAAGCTGTCGTGAGCTGACGAGACACATACAAGGCCGATGCCACCTTTCACAGCAACTCGGGCCATCCGGGAGCCCCCATGTAAGTTGAGCTCGTCTTTCTCGTGCCGTCTTGAAGCTGACCGGTATGACTTTAGGGGCATGGCTCCCGTCGCCCACGTACTCTTCAACAAGTTCATGAAGTTCAACCCCAAGAACACCAAGTGGCTCAACAGAGACCGCTTCGTTCTCTCGTGAGTCTTTTCGCCACCCGCAAGCAATACAGGGTCGCCACTGACCTGCTTTCGTCTAGGAACGGTCACGGCTGCATGCTCCAGTATGCCATCCTGCACCTTTTCGGTTACGACCTCACCATGGATGACCTCAAGGCCTTCCGAGTAAGTGACTAGGACGCGAGCCTACCCTAACGCCGCTAATGCTATGATTGCAGACAGTCGACAGCAGGACACCTGGCCACCCCGAGGCGCACGACACGCCCGGTATCGAGGTCACCACTGGCCCCCTTGGCCAGGGTGTCTGCAACGCCGTAGGTCTGGCCATCGCTCAGGCCCACACGGCTGCCACCTTCAACCAGCCCGGCTTCGACGTCGTCGACAACTACACCTACTGCTTCCTCGGCGACGGCTGCTTGATGGAGGGCATCTCGAGCGAGGCCTCGTCGCTTGCCGGCCACCTGCAGCTCGGCAACCTCATCTGCATCTACGACGACAACCACATCTCCATCGATGGCGACACCAACTGCGCCTTCACCGAGGACGTCGTCATGCGCTATGAGGCGTACGGCTGGCATGTCGTCACCGTCGAAGACGGCAACACCGACCTCGCCGGCATAGAAGCCGCCATCCAGAAATGCAAAGATGTCAAGGACAAGCCCTCGATGATCAAACTCAAGACCATCATCGGCTTCGGCTCCCTCCAGGAGGGTACTCACGGCGTTCACGGCTCTCCCCTCAAGGCCGACGACATCAAGCAGCTCAAGAAGAAGTGGGGGTTCAACCCTGACGAGTCCTTCCAGGTGCCAAAGGAGGTCTATGACCTCTACGGCAAGCACTCGTCCGAGGGCGCCGCCGCCGAGGAGAAATGGAACGCCATGCTCTCCAAGTACGGTCAGCAATTTCCCAAGGAGCATGCCGACTTGCAGCGACGCCTCAAGGGCGAGCTCCCTCAGGGCTGGGAGAAGAACCTGCCGACGTACACGCCGTCCGACTCGGCCGTTGCCACCCGTAAGCTGTCGGAGACGGTCCTCAGCAAGCTGGAGTCGGTCGTACCTGAGCTATTTGGCGGCTCGGCCGACCTGACGGGCTCCAACCTGACGCGGTGGAAGACGGCCGTCGACTTCCAACCGAAGTCGACGGGCCTCGGAGACTACGCCGGCCGCTACGTCCGCTACGGAGTACGCGAGCACGCGATGGGAGCCATCATGAACGGCCTGGCCGCCTACGGTACCATCTTGCCGTACGGCGGAACGTTTCTCAATTTCGTGTCGTACGCGGCCGGCGCTGTCCGCCTGTCGGCCCTGTCGCAGGTGCGGCTCATTTGGGTGGCGACGCACGATTCCATCGGGCTGGGCGAGGACGGCCCTACGCACCAGCCGATCGAGACCATGGCTCACTTCCGCGCGCTCCCCAACTGCATGGTGTGGCGACCCGCCGACGGTAACGAGACGAGCGCGGCCTACTACATGGCCATGACGTCCAAGAGCACACCGAGCATCCTCGCCCTGTCGCGGCAGAACTTGCCGCAGCTCGAGTCGTCGACGATCGAAAAGGCCAGCAAGGGCGGCTATGTCCTGCACGAGGTTCAGGGAGCGAACATCACGCTCGTCTCGACCGGGTCCGAAGTGTGCATCTGCGTCGACGCAGCCAAGTACCTGGAGGAGAAGCACAAGATCAAGGCTCGCATCGTGTCCATGCCGTGCTTCGAGGCGTTTGACAACCAGTCGAAGGAGTACAGGCTGTCGGTGTTGCCCGACGGCATCCCGTCGCTGTCGGTCGAGGTGATGAGCACCATGGGCTGGGAGCGATACACGCACGAGCAGTTCGGCATCAACCGGTTCGGAGCCTCGGGCGCCTACAAGGACGTCTACAACAAGTTCGAGTTCACCCCCGAAGGCATCGCCAAGCGTGCCGTCGCCACCGTGGACTTTTGGAAGAGCGTGCCCAATGTGCGCTCCCCCGTCAACAGGGCCTTCCAGCAGCTCATCTAGCGCTCATCTACAGTGCCGGGAGAGCGTCTGTCGCAGACGTCTCGCCGATATCCCTTATAGATTCCTTTGCTTCTGGGTCAATATTGTACACGACGTTGACGGTAATCCACAGGGAAGGGGGAAGGAGGGGAGTGAAGGGGGAAAAAGGAAATGGGGATCTGTTCTTGTTTTCTTTTTCTTTTCCTTTGCGTGCCAAGTATATACATACTTGAGTTTTAAGTCTGATGGAACAGAGACTGGGACTTCGATGTTCGACTTTTGACATGTGAGGCGTTTCTCTTGTCTCGTGCGTGTTTCTCTTCCTCTACCGCTTCTTCTCTTGATCGGCAACAGGTTGGCGTAAGTCGTCAGCCCGGTCGGCTGTCGATGCTTCGCTCGGCGGCGGTCCATTCGCGCTGAAATTCACGGCCGACGCGCTCTAGCCTGGCGGCGGCTCGGCGAGCCTCGGGGGCGTCGTCGGGGCTGGCGGCAACGACGAGGCCTACGAGGAAGGGAGCAGGCTCTTGGGCTTTGGAGTCGTGAGCATGATTGTCTCGTCGGACGTCGGGCTCGGTTTCGTTTTTGTGGCTACGGCCTTGGTTAGGGTTGGGACGACCATGTTTGGAGATGACGGCGGCGGCGTCGTCGGGAAAGTAGGAAGATGATGATGAAGAAGGGGGGAGAGGAGAAGAACAAGGAGAAGGAGGAGAAGAGGAAGCGTCGGGGTTGCGGGACGACAGGGCGGCGTCGAGGGGGTCGAGGTAGCTGTACAGCAGGACGGGTCCCCTGTCCGGGTACTCGACCATGATGCGCTGGGGACGGCCGAGGTGGGCGCGGTGGGCGGAGGTATGGGAGACGATGGCGCTTGAGGCGAGGGAGGTGAGGGATTCGAGGTTGGAGGAGGAGGAGCTGATGAGGGGGGTGAGGGTTAGGTCGGAGAGGTGGATGGCGAGAGAGGGGTGTTGAGAGGGGAGGTTGGCCATTTGTTGGTGTTGTTCTTGTTGTTTTTTATTTTCCTGTATGAAGGTAGGATTTGCTTGTTGCGGTTCCAGTTGTTCGCGTGTGTGTTTCGTAATTGTAGGTGAAGACGGATAAGGAGGTAGGTAAGTAGCAGTAGGGAGGGTAGATAGGGTAGAAGGTGTGTTGGGTGATGAGACGGGGCACAGGCGAGAAGCAAGAGAGAGGAGAGATGGAGAAGAGATATAGTGAGAAGGGAGAGAGGGGGAAATAAAGAGAGAGAGAGAGAAGAGAGAGAGAGAGATGTTGTTGTTGTTAGGGGGCAGATGAAGAGTTGGGCAAAACCTGCCTTCAAACGCCAGCTAGTAAAGTGAGGAGTTAGTTAACGTTTTCTACCTACTCTACGGATATTGTTAACGTCTCCCTACCGGCCTACCCGTCTGCCTACTACGGATACTACTACTACGGATACTTTACTGCCACCTCTAAACCCCGTTTACCTACTACCTACCCTATTTTGTTCTCCTCTTCCTCGCCGGGGGTGGTGCTAAAAAGTGCGTGCGTGATGAGACGAGAGACGAGACGAGGTTAGTTAGGTAGGTAGTAGTTAGGTGAGCGTGCGGGAAAGAAAAGAAAAGAAAAGAAAAGAAAGAGAAAAAAAAAAGGAAAAAAAAAAAAGGTTTGGCCGCCGTACCGTCTTCGATCCGTCACGAACGCCCCGCTTCTATATCTGGCGAGCTGCATCAATTGCAGGGGTATAACTGATTGAAGCTATAGCCGTTCTCCGTTACCCCGTAAAAATCTCAGTATAGTTACGGATAGAATGAGTCAGGGTGGGATTTTTTTCATTCGATAGGATTTTTTTCTCTTTCTTTTCTCTTCTTTTATTTCTTTCCTTTCTTTTTTATTGTTCTTCTTTCCTTTGACTGGGGATACGTCATTGGTCTCTTTGATATTCCGTCCGTAGGTCTCTTTTCTAGCTGCTACTATCCGCAGTCAGGAACCAGCGCTATTGCATGTGTGCATTCCATCGTACGGATACATACATATATCCGTAAGGGAAAAAGAGTTTTTGTATATCCGTACGATTCATATGCATAATAATTGGGAAATAGTAGGACTTCTTCCTATGCCGTGGCGTACCGTCCATAGGCTGATCATGGTAGCCGAACCTTGGGGGGGTGGATGGGAGCGTGGGATCGACGATGGCTGTGCGGATACGAATTAGACCATCTCAGAAAGTGGGAGATTCTTCCAAGTCTCTAGGGTAGGAAGTGGAAGTTGATTCGGCAATCAGGATCCAGAGAAGAGGGTCGTCCCCAGGGGCCATGAGCCTGGTGTAAGTTTACCGGGATTCTTTGTTGCAGCTTTCTCGCTTCTCGCTTCTCGCATAAAGTGAGCCAAACGCATCTCTTCTTTCATAAAAGTCTTTCAAGCGGATCCTGCCGTCAAGAATCGACCCATCAAGGTGCCTACAGCCACACCAACCACCACTGCCCGTTCATCTATATAAACCACTGCCCTTTCACGACACCCCCTCCTCGTCTCATCGTCAACTTTCGCTGCGTGATCGACACTCTCTGTTGGAGAAAAACCAAAAGAAAAGAAAAGAAAAGAAAACATCTCGACAAACCGCTTCCGCCATGCCTTACACTTACAAGTCTTCCGGCACCAACAGCCAGGTCAGCTTCATCATCCGCTTCGGGTCTGTGTTTGAGAGCTCCTTTGCTGACCTTGGGCGGTGACTGCCAACAGGGTAACCACTACTGCTCTCGCGATTACGGCTCGGGTGCCTCCAACTCGAACTCGTACCACTATTCCAACTCGTTCGTCTTCCTGTTCTTCCTTTCCTTCCTCTTGCGTTCCCCCTTCTCTGGAAAAACTCGTCATTTACAGCTTGGCTAACAACCTACTGCCTCAGGGACGGCTCTTATTACTACTCCAACCCCAACGGGAGCACCTACTACAATAATGGTCAGGGCGGCTCTGTTTACACCCCTCCCAGCGACCAGAGCTCTGGCAGCTCGAGCTCCAACTCCGGCAGCAGCGGTGGAAAATAAGACATGAGATGACTGTCCAACAACAGAGTGGCGGGCTCGCGTCGGTGGACCGTGGCTTGACCAGACTTTTTCTTCCTTGCCTGATGAGACAGTAAACTAGGTAGGTATCAGAGGATAATCCTACCTGACAAATAAAGTATCAAGAACCACTCTGGAAGCCCCAATGGCCGTGACTTGGAGGAGTTTCGTGGGCTTCTCCTTCCCCGCAGTCACTCCTCGTATTATCAGTTTGTTTGCTCTGCGCCGTTTTCATGCAGTCGACGCTCTGCTTCGCGTGTCGGCTGACTGAGGCTCTCTCTCCATGTCTTACAGCTGGCTGACGTGCGCCAGCCGGGAGTTGGCAGGGTCTCAGCCTCTCAGGACTGATCCATCCATCGAGGAAGACCTCACGCACTGTATCCCGTGGGGTACGGCAGCTTACTAAGGCCTGTTCTATCGTCGTAGCGTGAAGTGACTTACTAAGGCCCTGGTTTTGAGAATTGTGAAGGTAAACTTGGAAGTGCCCAAAGTGACTTTTGGGTGGAGCAAAACTCCTTTTGTACTCGAGGTATTCCGGTACGTCCTCTTGTATCTTGTAGCTTTTC